>JADNYV010000183.1:0-72265 GCA_015501055.1 Mucidula mucida
TTCAAAGTCGCGAGTACGTTCTTGGTACCAAGCTTCGTGCATGAAACGAATACGGATTGCGATCATCAAATGGTCCCAACTCTGGCAATAGAATTCTTCTGCGCATTAGGCGTGTTAACCCACCATGCGCGCGCGTTTCCTTTCCAGCGTCGAGGGGCTATCCTAGCTATGCCGGTGTGTACTTCCGCACCAACAAGAGCGAGGTCGTTCATCTCAATAAGGTAGGCTATGAGGGAAGATCCCTTCCCATCCCATTCAGGTACCTCGCTGCTAGGAATTTCTTGTTGATCTGCCACTGTTCCAGGAATCTGAAGAAATTCGCGTTCGGCCATTGACCAGCTGGGGGATTAGCTCCTGGATCGGGAGGACCTCCTGCTCCGGCGCTATTAGCAGCCGGGGAATTGGGGGTCCCCCTCCACCTCCTCCGGCGCTACTAGCAGCCAGGGGGTTAGGGAACCCTCCTCCACCTCCGCCCATACCACTGCCGAGTCCTCCTCCAGCGCCTCCCATTCCTCCAACGGGGGGATTATTCCCATTCCCTGAAGGGCCTGTACTTCCCGGATTAGGGGGAATAAGAGGCTGGCCGTTTAGAGGGTTGAGATTGGGGAGTAATCCTGGAGTCGGTTGGTTCGGAAGAGTCGTGGCTGTGCGCGATGCGAGAGCTTGCTGTAGCCAGTCGGGAGCTTGTGAACGATTTAGTGGCCCCCATATAAGGGATCATGACGAGCTGATGGATTAGCAGTAGACGGATTATTCGTGACGTGATGAAGCATAGCAGATATAGACGCTGGTATAGGCATGAGGGCCTGCTGTACGAGATTGGTGGCGGGTTGAGGAGTCTCTGCGAATGGATTGCTTTCGGCACTAAGAGTTGGTTCCGGTGCGAAGGCGACATGACGAGGAAGTTGGAAGTCGCGGGGCAATAACCGATGTGCCGCAGACAGACGTTCTCGGTAGTATTGATTATCGGGCTTATAGGCGGATCCCAGATTCTTTACTATCTGCGGAATGTTCTCTCGTAACGCCGGGTCTACCGTTAGGGCTTTCTGTATGTAGCCGGGACGGAGGGCATACGCCCAAACGACATCCTCCCCTGCACAAGCATTCACCTCAGCACGTATCTCCGGGAGGGTGGAATCGTAGGATGATACTTCACTCAGACTCTTCTTCGGCGCATACATGGCGCGTAGGGCATTTATGTACTGTCTAATGCGATTCCGTGCCAATTTCAGCCTGAGAATTAGGTCGGACATGGCCACGACAATAGTCGTCTTATCCTCATGCCCTTCGAGCGTTCGAATCAGGGAGAACTGCTGGTCTAATACGAATGGAGGCTCCTTGGTAGACTTAGATCCCAATTCCTGCTGAAACACTTCTAGAATTTGGGTAACTGCTTGAACCAAATGACCCCAGTATCCTATGTCGTTATTGCCCTTGCCAATAGACCAAACCCTTCGTTCTCTCCCGCCCTGCAGCTTAACTTTGAAGTTCTGCCAACGAATCTCCTTTCGTTCATAGTCGATTCGATCGTCGATAGCAGACGAGACGTCCTCCCAAAAGTCCTCTAGCGGCCAGGACCAACGAACCAGAGCTTCTCTAATACGCATACTTTGCTGATGAGATAGGCCACGTAAATGTCCGCCTGCCGCGCCGAATTCTGCTAGGGGGTCTTCGTCTTCGAGGAGCCGGTAATTATACGATTTATTGACGGTGATACCGATATCCTCGTCGTAGAGCTCGAAGTGTCGGCCGACGTTGAGGAGGATTCTGACGTGCGGGTGGCTAGAGCGCTGCCACATCCGGTTTAACGAGTCGATAGACAATGATTCGGCGTCACTGAGAGTGTTCGACCGTACCGAAGCCGTTTCCGCCACCACCGACTCTTTTGTTGACTGAACCTTGCCCGACGCTTCAGAATGAACGGCGCTATGAGCAGCCGTTTTTCCTTTGTCAATGGGCACGCTACGATCAGGAGGGACGGCGCTATTAGCAGCCATCCCTTCGTTGGCAAGAGGAACGGGAACGGCGCTATGAGCAGCCATTCCTTCGTCGTTAAGAGGAGCGCTATGAGCAGCTCCTTCCTGAGGGTTCACAGTCTTGGAAGTGGACGGGGGGTAGTCGTGTGTCGAAGGACCAGGATTAGAAGTAGAAGAAACCAATTCGATAGTGTTATTCGCCTTGACTTCTCTAAGGTCGAATGGTTGGCGGGGATTGGCGGGTTGACTGAGCGAAGATGGGGCTGGGAAAGTCCTAGAAGGCGAGTCCGAGACGTCCTGCGCAGAGACAGATCGTGCACGAGTTTGCATTTGGCGAGGAGTCGGGTGTAAATAATTGAGAGCGGGATTAGTCGTGTAATCCGGGTTGGAACGCAACCCCGTCTGTGTCCGCTGGGAAGGGTTGCTACCGCTAGCTGTCTTCGAGGTGCCGGGATCGTTGACGGCGGGACCGGTAGTGTTGGGACTTTTCGAGCCCGTGGCGTTGGAAGGGGGGTCGGTCGCCTGCTGTAAGCTCGTACGCTGCTTCCTGTTGGACATGGAAGGAGAGCGAGAAGGCGAACGAATAGTCAAGCCGCCCATTAGTATAAGCGGAAATTTGCTGGCATTTCCGAAATGGCAGCGCGAAATTGCAGCGTGTTCGTCCCTGATAATCCTTGGCCACGGGGACTAATTGGAGAGATCTTGAAACGTTCTGGAGGCTTTGAAGGTCGGAATTTGAGGATTAGAAGGGCTATTGACGGGGTCCGGCGGCGCTATGAGCAGCCACCCGGGACATCTTGTCGTCGTAGGAGGGAAAGTCGTTCCGGCAATTGCCGATCAACGCGTCCATGTTTGGAAATGGCGCGGTAATGTGAATGAGGTCCGACGGCGCTATGAGCGGCCATCGAGGACGAATGAGGTTGACTCCACCGGTTTGGTGAAGTCCTGGGTGACCCCACCACTGTGAATCGGTCACGGTCCGGGACTTCTCACCAGAGGAGTCAACCTGTAAGAATACATAGACGCGTCAAGGCTCGCGTCTTAGCCCCACGGTAACCCAGTGAAGGGAGTGTGTGACCCTCACTCGGGGAGCCGTTAACACGGGTGCTCAGCGGGCCTGGCGTGTCTGTTATCGAGTTACAACATGGGACTTGTAGTCCGCCGTAGAAAGTAAAGCAAACGAGATGATAATTCAAAGACAAGTTAATACAGGGTCCGATCAACTACTATAACGAGGATTTTACGTAACGCGACTAGTGAGATAACTACTCCATATCACAAATCTTCTTCTTCGGATGAATAAAACGGAATGGGCGGAATCTGCGATCCATTATAGTAAATGAACCAGGAACGCCGCTAACACTATTCACCTCCACGACATCCTTATAAGCACCCAAAAAGTCATTCTCGCTGGTCAAGAATGTGGGAGGCGAAACACTCGACTTTGATCGAAGTGTCGAGCGAAGAGAACGTCTAATGTCCGCATCCAGCTCTTTCACAGCTTCCGCGGTCTTCTTGTCAAAGTAAAGCTGGTACGTCAACTTTGGGAACCACGGCGTGAGGTCCTTCATAGGGACAAAAGAGCCGGCTGCAGGGATATACTACAACGACGCGTCAAACCTGTTTGGTGACCTTGTCCAAAGAGTCGAGGACTCACTGGCACAACCACCCCAACGACGCCGTTAAACACGTCTGGCCGTGACCTACCAGCTTCGTAACAGACGGACGAGCCCCAGTCGTGCCTGGCATCTAGGTTAGGAATAGTGAGGTTGGAGAAAGAACGCGAACGTACCCCACACAGATAGCCGGAGTCGCTTTGGCATGCTCAAGGACACAGACGAGATCCCCAACGTGGTCGAAAAGCGTGCCGGAACTCTTGACATCGCCTGGATGAGTGGACCTCCCGAAGCCGCGTAAATCAGGCACAATGAGATGATAATCTTTCTGTAGATAACGCTTGAGTACGCCGACCGCGAAAAGACGCTAGTACCTCGAACGCCTCGATTTGGCGCGCCCAAGTCGACCAGATACTAGGCCATCCGTGCACAAGTATCAGAGTCGTCTTCCCCGTCGGGTTCACATCGATATAGCCTGGCGAGATGTCAACGAAACGCGCATGAATTCGAGATGGTGAAAACGCGAACTGAGTTCAATGTCGACTTGCGTGTTCGTGGCTCTGTTCAGGGCTTTGCACGTCGCGGTCTGTCGATTATATGCTCTGTGATTGAAAGCGAGCGTAAGCGGCGCGAGGAGAAGGGCGTAGAGAAAGCGCATTGGCGTTACGGTGGTGGTGGTCTGGATTCAAGCGGCGTCCGGTGAGAGGATGAATGGTACCGCCTTAACAGCTGTAGTGATGACACGTGCAAAGGTTATGTAG
The DNA here is from genome assembly GCA_015501055.1 of Mucidula mucida. Taxonomy (NCBI): domain Eukaryota; kingdom Fungi; phylum Basidiomycota; class Agaricomycetes; order Agaricales; family Physalacriaceae; genus Mucidula; species Mucidula mucida. The sequence continues at coordinate 4,354 of JADNYV010000183.1, forward strand.
ACCGGTTCCGGTCGGTCTATATCGCGACGGTGATGTCCTGTCGACTGCTCCAAGATTTGAATCGTATCCTGGAATAGAGAGCTATGGTAGCATTCGGGCCAGCAAATGGCAGTATTCGGTAGAACGGAACAAGTCAAAACATCAGGATCCCTCAGATATCCGTCCATCGTAGTTCCATCCGTAGGATCAAGTCTCCGCTTGACATGGCAGCTGACAGAAGCCAAGGGGGAGTATGGTTCGAAGATGCACAGTAAATGAGGTTTTGAGCATCTCTTCTTCTTCCTTACGGAGGGTATGACTGACAAGTACACGAACACGAAGTGATGGCATCAAACCAGCAACTAAAGTATTGATGCTGGATGATGTAATCGCAAATTCGCTTGCCTCCCGACCACCACCATCTCGGTTTCGACCACGATTGTCATCGTCTCCTCACAGCCACCACGATGCCTCCGAAAAAGCAACAAGCGAGCGGGTCGGCCAACAAGGTCAAAGATGACAAGGTGACTTGACCAGCACTGTCCGCATAAATTCACGCTAATAGACTAAGATGTGCAGACCTTTGGAATGAAAAATGTCTGTTGCGCCCTCTCTCCAACGCTGTATCCCTAAATGATCTCGGTTATAGAAAAACAAGTCATCCAAAGTCCAAAAAGAAGTACAGCGTATCCAGGCCCAGACCGCTACGGCTGGCAAATCTCGCGCGGCGCTGGAGAAGGAAAAGGAAAAGGCGCTGCGCGAGAAGGAAAAGGCGGATGCGGAAAAACGCAAAAAGGAGGAAGCAGAGTTTTTCAAGCCCGTGCAGTCGCAAAAGGTGCCGCTCGGCGTCGACCCCAAGACTGTCTTGTGTGTCTACTTCAAGACCGGGACCTGCGACAAGGGGACCAAGTGCAAGTTTAGTCACGATATCAATGTGGGGCGAAAAGTCGAGAAGAAGAATTTGTACGAGGACTCTAGAGAGGAAAAGATGGCTGGTGAGTTGTCTCCCGGATGCCTGTGGACATGGCTGACGCAGGTGATGTAGATACGATGGACAAGTGGGACGACGAGAAACTGGCCAAGGTTATCTTATCAAAAGGCGGCAATCCCAAGACTACGACAGATGTACGAATACATGTTTTCCTGACTGATGAAAGCTAATATCTCTGCAGATCGTATGCAAGTTTTTCATCGAAGCCATCGAGTCGGAAAAGTAGGCTTCTTCAACTCTCTTCGGGATGTATCGATTGACACTCTTAGGTTCGGTTGGTTCTGGGAATGCCCTAACGGCGAGCGATGCATGTACAGACATGCACTGCCGCCCGGATTCATGCTCAAGTCGCAGCGTAAAGCGGCGGAAGCTGCGGCCAAAGCCAATGTCATCTCGCTTGAAGAGTTTTTGGAAGTCGAAGTGAGTGTTCGAACTATATTTTGTCTTGACTTGTATCCCTAAACCTTGGGTTTAGCGCCATAAACTGGGTTCCAACCTCACACCGGTGACTCCCGAAACGTTTGCTCATTGGAAAAAGACACGGATGGACAAGAAGGAGGCCGAGGCTGAAGCGTTGCGCAAGGCGAAAGATACGCAGGCTGCTGCAGGCAAGAACAGCGGTATGAGCGGGCGAGACTTGTTCCAGTATAATCCCGAATGGTTTATCGACGAGGACGAGGAGGGCGAAGAGGACTGGGAGTTTGAAAAGTATCTCAGGGAGAAAGCTGATGCTGATGCGGCTGAGGAGGGTTTGATTACACGACAGTTGAACGTGAGGGGCGGATGTGGATGTTGATGTCCCTCCAGACACGCCGGAGGCGAGCGGTAGCGATGATAAATGAAATGTACATTGACTACAAATTCATCGCTGTACGCCACCTTTGAAATCGCCATTAACCAAGATACTGAACAAGTGAACAAGTACTATGATTCTGTTGTGGTTTTGCTTCGCTTTCTCGGATGCTCTTCGTCGTCCTTGAGACCCTTCATCTTCCTCGTCTGCAGCTTGCTCAATCCTGGCTGCCAACATGTACCCGTCCGCGCAGGTCGCCCATCTCGTCTACTTCCAAATTCTTGCGCTTCTTGCCCAAACCCGACTCGACGTCCTTCTTTTTGAGCTTTGGGCGCTTCATGGCCTGCTTGAGCATCTCCTCGTCGGCGGGCTCGTGTCTACGCATCACGAGATCCAGAGAGGGGCCCATCGGGGTAAGCTCGACACGCGGGACTTTGGTACCAGAGGCGAGAAGCGGGTGGTGAATGCGCGGATGTGGACTTTTGGGAGGGAGGAAGCGTTGTCGGCGGTGCTGTTGAGCGAGGGCGGTGTCGGCGCGCAGGATACGCTGATGACGTGTTCCAAGCCCGACAGGCAGATTTCGTCGACTTGTTCGCCGTTGAAAAAGGACATGAGCATGGATTTGAGCTGTATGAAGCGCGGGTGCGTGCTGAACAGTTCAGAGGCGAAGTGTAGCATTGGTTTGTGGCCCGGGGTGGATTTTGGTGTCTAGTTGGTGGTTGGAAGGAGAGTGGGGTGGTGTTGGGGAACGTACTTTTAGTTCGGCCATGGAAACACATCCTTCGACGCCGACTTCGAGCATATCGAGTACCCGGCCGTCGTACATGCGGACAAAGTGAGGCCGTTGGGGCGTTTTTGTTGCTTTGTCCAATCAAGAATAATGAGGCGTCATTTTTTGATGACCAGAACTCGAGGGAAGCGGTGGATGTTGATGCAGAAGCAGCGTCGAATGGATGGATGTCGTTTTTCTTGTTGAATGCAATGGCGGCTGAGCGTTTTAAAGCCATCTAAAATCCAAAGGTAAGCTGGATCTGGGTGATGGTTATACCACATACGAGATCCTTCATGACTTTATTCACAACTTCGCCAGTATGTGTGCCCTTGACGAATATTGCGGTCCGTTCGTCTTCAATTTCCTTGGGCATGCGGGCATCCATGACCCGTTTGGAGCGCGCATTTTTTGGTTTCCTATAGCGACTAAGCCAGGGATTTTCATCTATGTTTGAATACTCACACTGTCCGAAGCATGATGATCGCGAAAAATGAAAATAAGCCGTGATGTGTGATGTCACATTGGGCAAGGCTGGAGCCGGGCCGAGATCGGCAAACGCCACAGCAACGCTGTTACATCAGCGACCTTTTTTGACTCTCGACCGTAGCGACCCCGCTTTTGCATAGACTCCCACCAAAGTTATTCATCGCGCTCGCAGTCAACTACAGCGGTTCCATTGCCGCAGCTATCTAATACTCGCTGGATCCCAGCAAACAAATCATCAATAATATTCGACAGCCGTGCTCAATAATGGCACAAACATACATGACAACTTTGCCCGTCGCCTCTGGAGAGAAGCAGCTCAAGGTGGAGGACGTTCAGGAAGCGTATCTCGAGCACAAGGACCGGTGAGTTCGCCACTGCCATCTCTTCCGACTTTCTGCTCAACTTTTCTTCGCGATAGGCTCGTGAACGCCATCGACGAGACAAAGTCCATCCTCGACAACATCAGGACGTTCAACAAGGACGAATGGGTCGTGCGCTACCCGCAGCTCCGCGAGAACGACGCGGCTGCCCCCGAAAAGACCCGTCGCGGCATGCGTCGCTCGCTCTCGTTTGCCGACGACCCAACCACCGAAACGGACGTGCTGGTCTCGACGGAACGACAGGGCCTCTCCCGTTCCATCACCCTTGCTTCCATCTCGGATGCTGCCGAGGATACCGAAGAGCCTGAGGAGCAGAAGGAAGAGGGCGAGCGTCTCCTTCCCTCGTCCGATTTCCAGGTCCTCCGCCTCGACCTCAAGCTCGGCGCCACCGGCTCATCCGCTTCCGCGTCATCCCTCGTCTCCCAGCTCGAAAAGGCGTCCATTGCCAATTTGCTCGACGAGCGCATCACCGCTGCTCTCAAGCACATCGACAAGCTCCGCGCCCGCGTCGAGGACACTTCGTCCAAGGTCCTCGTCACCGGTGATCTCAATGCCGGCAATCCACCTTTGTCAATGCCCTCCTCCGTCGCGAGGTCATGCCCGTCGACCAGCAGCCTTGCACTACCGCCTTTTGCGAAGTTCATGACGCAGCGGAGAACAATGGTGTGGAAGAGGTCCATGTAATTGCCGATGGTGTTACTTATAACATGAACGACGAGTCCACCTTTAACCGCGCCAAATTGCAGGCTTGGAGGATATGTTGGGGAGAACGAGAACAATGACAAGATGCTCAAGCTTTACCTTGCCGACTCGCGTGCTCCGCAGAGTCGCTTCTCAACAACGGTGTCGTCGATATCTCACTCATCGACGCGCCTGGTCTTAACGCGACAGCTTGAAGACCACTGCCCTCTTTGCTCGCCAGGAGGAAATCGACGTTGTCGTCTTCGTCGTCTCGGCGAGAATCACTTTACTCTCTCGGCCAAAGAATTCCTCTGGAACGCTAGCAATGAAAAGGCATATCTCTTCATTGTCGTTAACAAGTACGATCAAATCAAGAACAAGGACAAGTGCCGACGACTTGTCCTTGAGCAGATCAAACAACTCAGTCCTCGCACCTATGAAGATGCCGAGGACCTAGTTCATTTCGTCGATTCTGCTCTGCCCTTCAGCCCTTCACCGCAACCCCTCTTCGATGACCTCGAATCTTCCCTCCGGTCATTCGTTCTCGTGAAGCGCTCCAAGTCCAAGCTCCACCCCGCATCCACCTACCTCGTCAACCTCCTCTCTGATGTTGACTTGCTGGCGGGTGCCAACGCCCTCGTCGCTGATGCCGAGATTCGTCAGGCCAAGGAAGAGATTGAGCGCGCCAAGCCGGTTTTGGAGAAGATGCAGAGCAACAGGGAGGCTTTGGAGGAGAGCCTGGAGATTGTCGAGGAGACAGGCGCCAACGCTACTGCTTCCAAGACCAGGAACGTTTTGACCGATGCCTTGGAGCGCGTCGGCCAAGGTAAACTCGGCGTCGATGACATGGCCATGCCGTCCTACCCTGGTTTGTTGGGCATCTGGAGCTACGCTCGCGACGTCAAGAAGGCTCTGCTCACGAGTCTCGACATGGCTGTCAAGGTAGCCGAGGATGAAGCTCGCGTTGTCACCAGCAACTCTGTTGACCAGATCAAGAACCTGGCCGAGGAGCACCTCCCTGCTGGGGTTGAGCGCAACAGACGCGTCTTCATGCCGGAGGCCATGTTCTCCGCTGTCCGCAAGAACGGCAAGGGGCACAAGGGCCGGCGGTCGTCCGTGTCTGGCGCTATCGTCGCCGGCGGCGTTCACGGTCTCGGTATTGGATTGGCGCAGCGCACGGACATGCTCGAGACGACGTTCCTCGACCTGTTTGATATTCATCACGCCATGTACGTGCACTTGGGCGATGGAAAGTCTGACGAGGAGGCGTCCACGCCTACAGCGCTCGGTCTTATCAGCGTGGGTGTCGGTGCGCTGACGATGGTCGGCGGCCAGGCTGTCGGTGCGCGTGGAATCATCGAGGGCATCATCCGGGTCACTGATCTCTTGGGCAACGAGACTGCCAAAAAGTGGGCTGCGCCTGTGCTGGGCGCGTTCACTATCGGTCTTACTGCGTATCTGGTGCTCGAGCTGCCTAATTCGATTCCCAAGACTGTGGGTCGGCGCGTCAAGGCGTCTGTCATCCGGTCGGACGGGGAGGAGGAGGATACGTTTATCGATATACACGCTGGGAGGATTAGTCGGGAGACGAGGAAGGTGTTGCGGTTGGCTTCGTGGGATCTGAGGGGGAGGTTTACGAATGCGATGGAGGAGAGGGGGAAGGAGGTGAGGAGTGCTGAGGAGACGGAGAAGCGGGCTGTGCGCGCCAAGGAGTGGTTCACGGATGTGTCCAAGAAGACGGCGGAGGTTCGGGTTACGGCGGAGCTTGGAAAGGATTTGTGAGGTGATGAATGTTGTCTTGTATCATCTGGTTCTGGTTCGTGTTTTCTTCGTTCAAAACAAGTCGACGTACACCTTCGTTAATTTAAACCACCAGTCGACTCTCTATGCCCCATTCATGATGTCTCTCCTATTCTTATTGTTAACGACACTCCTTCGCATACATTTTTTTTTACATACTAGTATGAAACTGATGATTGAACTACTCAAGTGTAATAATACGAGCTTTTTTGTAATGATGACGAGTATATGAACGTTGTCAATTGTGGAATGGGAGTACCTAACGCTCACAAGCAGGTGTATCACAGTTTCTATGTCACGCATTCCATTGAGCTCGAGATTGTTACTGCTGCAGGCATGAGATGTCATGATTGTAGTAGAAAGCAGATATCTTAGTATACGTTGAGATTAAGACTCAAGGGAACAAGGGATCCCACGATCACTCAACAAGCGACACCGTGACCATCGACAATATGAAGGACCCATGCTGGTTTCCTGTGCCAGGCTGCGTGCTCAATCGATGCGAGAATTCGTAGCGCCGACTTTCTCTTGGCGTGAACTTCCCCATCCAGTGACATGTCGTGCTTTTCGGACTTCATTTGATTCCGAGAGTACTCGGCATAAACTTGTCGACAATTACCGAAGGAATACGAGCTCTGACGTAAGTCTTACTAGGTCTTCCGGTACGCTGCTTCTAACATCTTTATTGTGAGTGTTGATTCGGGCTTGGTTCCACCAGCCGTTCTCCCGTGAGTTTGACACACCTCACATGGCTTGCCATTGAATTCTACCATGCTAACATATGGACCACCAGGCTGTGTACTGAGTCATACGAACGTGATATTTGTCTTAAAACCATCGCCTGAGCCTCCTCTTGAACACAATCGGACGCTTCGGACTCGTGTTCTACGATTAATGAGCAGTGACTGTCTTTGGGCTTTCTGACGGGCGCTACATGTCACCTTTTCGCTAACTCCATTGTCAAACGCTTGCTCAACCTAGAGGACTTCGTACAAAGCCAAAAATCCACAAATACAGGCTCCTGATAGCGACATGAAGATCATTCGGAATAGTAATTATTTGTCTATCAGGAACCGTGCCCATCAAACTTCTCCTCCCACTGACAAAAAAAATTCAACTTTTCAGGCTCGTTTCAGAACTGTGCACCCAGTGGTCCTTGTTCTCTTTTCGTCCAACGACGCGAACGCGAATCCTTTTTACATTTGTATAAAACCACGACGCGTCCGATGCTCCAACTTCAGTTGCCGCATTCGATCGACATCCCTCGCCTTCCACGAAAACCTCTCCTTCCTTTTACGATGCACTTCAACCCATACGCACAAGGTGGCTGGGCCAACCCCCAGCACCAGGACAATGTGCCGTGGAGTCTATCGAGCCCGCCACAACCCTCGTCTATGGCGCGCTGCCGTTCTCGTACCAGTCTCAGGACACGATGCACCGCTTCGGGTTCAAGTACGAGGAGACTATCCTCAGGTCTATCGTATTCGGTCCCAAGAGCGTCCATACTTCCGTGTCGCACACGACCTACCAAGGCATGGAATGACCACGTTCACTAATACTGAGGGGCACGACTTTGCTGACGTTGACTGGCACGAGTCCCTGAGGTGGAGATGAAGGGTCTTCTGGAAAGGCAAGCGGTGTCGTCCTGGATGCCGTTGAGCTCGGATGGAATGTACGTTTTGCAGTAGTAGTCGACATTGATGCTCAAACTCGAATTTTTGCAGGTCGCGTTCCATCTATGCGCGTGGTATATTGTTTTCCTGGATCCCGAACCAGAATTGCATCGCAGTGGGTTACCAAGTTCCTCGTCACCCGCCTTGTCCAGGCTAATACGCCGGCTATATCTCAGCTATTCGTCTCTACTCACGGATCCATGACCCCATGTCTTTACGCCAAGATTTACCGAGATTCCAGGCTCAAGGCCGTCATACTCGAGATTTCCACAAAGGCCATTCAGATTGGTCTTTTGGAATCCTGCGTTGTGGCGGCTGTGTTGCTTCAGTCCGGCCACAATATCGACTAGAACGCATTTCAACATCATCATTAACGACTCATTGCATTACATCTTTCATCATCATTGTATCATTAGCCTCTTTCTCTCGTTCTGCCTACTGTATTACCACCACCATAGATTTTCTCGGAACCATGATATCCCGATTTTAGCCACTAGAACTTTTCTGTCTTTCTCATGGCACCTATAATGTTCCTCACCTGAACTGTAGCTTTGATTTCTCTACTGTATCGACTAGCTTTAGACTTATTTATCTGCCGTCTGTCTCATTTTGGGTTCTTGAACCCGTGGGATTCGTTTCTCGTCCATCCATGGCTCAGTGATCCGAGCGGTTTCCTTTCTACAGCATGCCTATGATCTGTCTTTCGGATGAACAGCAGGCCGCTTTGATCATAGGCGCTTTTGAAGGTGCGGTCTTACCGCATGCGGTTTGGTGTGCAGTATGTGAAGTACCTTTGGTAGGAAAAGAGAACGCATACTGCCCATACTCCAAGTTTCCTGTTGATGCAGCCCTTCTCACAGCAGATGGGAGGATTGTAAGCCGGTGGCGATGGATAGGTGGCGCGCCTGATCTTGATGCTCCTTAGAAGGCGAAACGATTTGTGCAGAAAGGATAGCGATTGTCAAAGCCGTTGTCAGTTATCTCAATTACCAAGCGTCGAGTGCCGTCAGACTGATTATTTGGTTCCTACTAGAGTGAAGGTGTCCGCTCGTTTATCGGACTAGCCGTCACTTCGTAAGTACAAAAGTCATCAAGTCCGTCTCTTACTGTCCCTCGGAATCTAAGTGTACCTATAACACCGTGTGGCATATGTCGCCAGGTCATGCGCGAGTTCTGTGCGTCGGACATGCCTGTTCTGTTGATTTCAGGTGATTGAGACAAGGACAATATTAGGACGGAGGCTGATGTCAAAAAGACGACGGTGTTCAATCTGTACGGCTCCCAAGCGAAGCAACACTCGTAAGGCTTCTTCTGTGCATTTCTAAATATCCTATGTACAAACCCCAGCCAACAGGGCTATTTCACCCATTCTTGAGCTCCCGACTTAGTAGACAGGATGCTTGAACGCATCGAACTCATACGTCCAATTATCAATGGCCTCTTGGTCGTATACGCAGTCAAACTCGCTGGTGCTGTTGTCGCTCCACTTGGGGCGCAGAGGCCATTGGCACAGCATTTGCGTCTCGCCGGCGTACGAGCCAGAGCTGACTGAGGCGTTGAGGCGCTCGGGCGCGACTCCCTGCTCGACCCAGGCGATGATGGTGTCCATGTTGGTCTGCGGGTACGGGCCGGGCTGCAGGCTGTTGACGCCGCAGTGCGCCGCGCCGGGCACGAGGAAAAAGCGGTACCAGTCGCCGAGAGCTTCGACCGACTCGTTGTACGCCATTTCGGGGTACATGGTCTTGCGCACGCTGTCGAAGTAGTGCACCGAGGAGCCGGATGGGATGGACGGGTCTGACTCTCCATGGTAGTGGAGAAGTTTGCCTAATTTCAAAGTTAGCGATTTGTGTATGTTATCTTAAATGGTCAAGACTTACCGCCAGAACTCTGGAAGGGAGTCAAGTCCGGAAGGGTGGTCTGAAGGCTGTCGAGGTAGCGGACCATGGCCGTGTTCATCCAGTCAATCAGGGTGTCGTAGGTGACATTGTCCAAGCTGGACAGGTTGTCAAGGTCTTGCAGCTGGATGAACTTGGTCACAAACTCGCCGCCGGTAGACGGGATGCTGAGCTCCCACTGACCGGTGGTGTCGTCATACGTGGTCGCGGCGTCGTCAAACGTGCACGCAGTTTGGTAAGACAGGTAGCCGCGCTTGCCGTCAGAGCCAACGAGGCCATCGTAAATGGCCTGGGCAACAGCCACGGCCTCAGCCGACACGGTGCCGCTCTGCTCGGGAGTAGAGCTGGTTGTCGAGCCGGTTGTTTGCTGGCGCTTGACCTTGGCGCCGCTGTAACCGAAGCCCAGCGAGGTGCTGTTCTCGGCTGCGCAGTAGTACGACTCGCCAATGGTAGAGTTGAGATTGAAGTTCATCTTGCACAGGTCAGTGCGCGAAACGACGCCGTCGGTGCGGCCGTCGAGCGGATCGCAGGCGGCGATGGTCAGATTGACAATCTTCTCGAGCTCGCAGGGAGGCGGGTTGTACTCCAGAGTGTGGAGAACGGTGGCCGAGAAGACGTGGTTCTAGAAGGTCAGTTCATCGTCCGTCAGGGATTGAAAGGACTGACCACTTGCTGCTGAGCGTATCTGAAGGCAGGTGCACCAGCAACGACACCATCATACTCCGCGCCCCAGCGCTGGACCTGACTCATAGCCTCACGTCCACCATCAGAGCAGCCTTCGAAGTAGGTGTAAATCTTGTCGCTGGTGCCATAGAAGTTCTTAGTGAGCGCCTTGCCGATCAACGTCGTCTCGCCGAGCGCCTGGTAGGCAAACATATATGTGGCGTCCCAGTTGATCGAGCCATTTCCATACAGAACAACCTCGTCGTAGCTCTTGCTGAAGCCATCGTATCCGACATCGGTTGTGCCGGTGACGGCGCCGTAGGGCAAACCGCCTGTCGCGCTGGTGCTGATGGTGTAACCACCACCACCGCCGACATAGAAGCGGTTCTTGAAATCAGTGGGGCTGGGGAAGCCGTACCAGACAACGACACTGTCGTCCTCCTTGCCGGGGCGAGTGTAGGTCACCGTGACGTTGCAGTAGGAGTAGGTCGCCGAGCTGTTGGTTGTGGACGTCATGCTACCGCTAATCGTGGCGTTGTAGACAGGACTCGCCGTCACGGTGGACGGAAGAAGTTCGATGCCGAGCAGCGTGCCATTGGCGGGCAGCAATGATTGAATATTAGAGACGGAGCAGATATCCTCGAGGGATGTAGCACTTGCAGCAGCGGCCGCTGCCAGCGCGGTCCCAGCCGTGCGAGATAATTTGACCATGTAAGAGAAGAGCGAAGTTGTAAACGAAGTTGCTAAAGGTGCAAGTGCTGAAGAAAGACTAGGTAGAGATTGAAGGTAAGGTCGTCAAGGGATATAAGTCTAGCCGTCTGCGGCGCAGCTGGAGCAGGCGGATGCAACCGACAGCAAGAACTTAGAAGTTGGCAAGAAGCTTGCCAGATCCGCCGTGTCGTAATTCCGATGTCGCGGCGCACAAGCTATGGGGAAACAGCCAGTACTCTGGTATTCCACAAGGCTTCTATAGCAATGGAATAGTTTATGGCGGCAGGAATAGCAGTGTTCGCCCTTGCACGCTAGACCTCTTCAGCGGAAGAATAAGCCAGCCCATTCGCGACGCTCGGTCCTGGAGTCAGGGTGAAGATACGGAATGAGCAATGTGACCACAGAATTAGAATAAGAGTACCCCACCAATATGGTTCGACTCCCTAAGGTTTATATATATGCGTCATCGGTGAGGGAACATGGAAACACAGATCTTTCTACTTGGTCCACGGCAATCATTGCAGAAGCACGCGCTTTGTATAGGAATCTCAAAAAACACGATGCATGTCGGAGGTCAAGTTGTACATGGCGATACCGGGTTTATGTAAACCATCCCCATCGGCAATCACTACACGGACAGTTCAAAGAGCTGCAGTACTTGTTGACTTGATATCGGTAGTGTCACCTCCCTATTCTGATAAGGCGTTTTCTGGGGAGTCAACGCGTGTGTACCCGACGCGACTCGTGAGCGGATCTCTTCGATCAGCATTGCCACGTGCAAGCATCTTATCTTCACACCATGTCTGCTCGCGCCTGGACGCTCTCACTCGAAGACCGCGCCGCACTGATCAAAGGCGCATTCGAAGGTAAGATCCATTGTGGGACGTCTCAGGCATCATATAACGAATCCCAAGCCAAGGATCACTCATACAGCCCATATTCCAAGTTTCCTGTCGGCGCGGCGTTCCTCACGGCGGACGGAAAGATAATAAAGGGTGCTAACATAGAGAATGCGTCTTATGGTAAAAAGATCTCCTAGCACGACCAACATCGTGTACTGATCGCACTTGTAGGCGGAACCATCTGTGCGGAGAGAACAGCCATTGTGAAAGCCGTCGTGAGTTCTACTTTTTATGGAGGGAACATACCTCCCTAAGTCTATCCACATAGAGTGAAGGCATCAAGTCCTTCATTGCGCTTGCCGTCACTTCGTGCGTCTTATCCAAACCATCCTCCATATCCGCCCTCTGAATGCTGCATAGGAATGTCCCTGCTGCGATATCGCCGTGTGGAATGTGCCGCCAGGTGATACGCGAATTTGCGCTCTGGATATGCCGATACTTTTGGTTCCAGGCGATTATCCCAAGCCAGCAGCAGACGACAAGGACGCGGGAAAACCAGGAATGTCGGAAGGTGGCGTTCGCGAGACGACTCTGGGCGAATTGTTGCCGGATAGTTTTGGTCCCGAACATCTGGAGCTCCCGCGGAAGGCATCAAGTTGATTGCAAGTGCTCATAATGTATCACTATTAAATATTCAATACTAAAGCATCCTCCAAGTACCTGACTCGTGAGCTGCCGCCTGCGGGGCTATTATGTCCCAGAAGAGGCGCACACGGCTGGTGGGTTATCCAAAGACTGAAGGGACTGCAGTTGACGGCTAGGGATCCTGAGGCTCCAGTTATCGAACGCTTATTGGACGATGATAAAGGGGGAGCTTGTGGATGGGCAGAGGGAAGAACTGGCATATGGCGCGTTGTTGTTATAGTTGACCATGCTGTTCATTGGTTCTTGGGTGGCGGGTTTATCGTGATAGGGTAATTGGAAACTTCTGAAGGACATAATCCTTGCGATAGCTACTCTTCATCCCCTCGGAGCCGCGATGCGTGCGCGCCACAGCTAGTACAGAAACCGTGCTTGTGAAAGGCGAATGCATCGGTACTACTTAGGGAAAGGGCAGGAATTTTGCCACACAGGAACGTTCGTAGACGTTGCATCCGCCAAGGGAAGGGAAACATGAAAGAGACTCGCGTTCAAGAATGGCTTCAGTGCAAGCGGAACAATCACAGGTGAGGCTATCTTGCAGGCTAGAATTGTGTACTCGAATGCACGTCTTCGGCTGCATGCTTTTTGAACTCAGCTCCGACGCAGACAGAAATCTTCAAGCTCATCTAGGCGTGTCGCAGGAAATGGACATTGGACGCAGGACAAGAACCTGGATTCATTGTCAAGATCATCACCCCCCCACAAAGGAGCATACGGCGTCGCTAGCAGATTGAGCTGTAGGGGCATCCGCTTGGCAAGTACTCGCATACTTCAATTCCAGACGTAACAACCATTCCCATCTTCTAGTTTGCTTCTGGTTGCCCTCAGCTGAGATCACGATGCAAGCGGCCTTATCTGATGTTTTTGCATCTGGATACCTTTCTGTGGGTAGCATTATTTACAGTATGAAAGAGGTTTCTTCTCGTCTTCAGACTCCACAGCCCACTGCTCTCAATGGTCAACTTCGCCTCTGTCTTCATCGCTGTGTCCCTCGCTGTTCTCGCGGCAGCGCAGTCTCCGAGTCGCATCCTGGCGGCCCACCCGGGCGCCGTCATGCTGGGCTCTGACCCCAACAGCAATTGGACTATCGCCTATGACCGTGACTTCAAGGAAGTCGCGCGCATCTATACGCCGCCTCAGCAGGTGTTGAACGGTACTGCCGCTGCTCCGAGTCCTGCTCCTGCTGCTCTGGGCGGAAATTGCAGAGGGATGAGCGTGGCGGAGCTTCAACGCCGTTCGTATTTCTATTACTTGTCTACGTTCCGTCTTCTTAACACAATTGCTTTTCAGTTCCTGCTTGGACTGCTATAGCCCAGTATATCAGGACCACATGGGGCGGGGGTAGCTATAATCTTTGGACCGCTTGGGTCAGTAGACGAGTCATACTACGCATTGTAGTATCTACTGAGTCGCGTCGATTGACAGGAGGGCGCGACGGAAGCGTGGATGTGTGTCGGGGATGATATCGTTGATTTGCAGGCCACCGGTAAGCTTCGACGTCAACCCCCGCCCACCGAAAACTGATCCCCTCACAGCAAGTCCCGTTTGCACGATCAATACACTCTCTACCGGCGGTACCCTTACCGGTACCAACGGCTCTGTGACTATTGGTGTCACATCGGGCTTCGCCTCCTCAGCTTCCTACACCGTCACGAGTACGTCGCTGCTCTTTTGACTAGTGTCTGGCATCTCATTTCTTTCCACAGAAAGCGCGACCATCGGACTAAGCTACACGGCTTCTATCTCGGTAGGTGTTCCCGATGTGCTCGGTGCCAGCGCGTCGTGGACGGCCATGGCACAGTTCACGAATGAGAATCAATACAGGTGAGAGCGCTACTACCGCCAGGCGGTGTATGACTTGACGCCTTTTCCATCGGTATAGCTTCACAACCCAGATCAACAACGAAGTGCAGCAGACCGTCATGTTGAATGCTCCGGCTGGAAGCACCTGCTCTCTCGATGTAAGTCTACATGCTGTCACTGCTAGTACGTTTTCTCAACACCTGGACTGTCTATGTAGTACCAGTCCAAGACGTGCCATGAAACTGTGAAGGGCAGAGTTCCATACACCGGATCTGGCTGGGTCCTGGTCGGGTTTAACGAACGGACGCAAGGTCATTACTACTGTGAGTGAAGATGGCACTTCTCAAAAAAAATGAAATTGATTGCCCCGGACCATTGCAGGGTGGGTTCAGATTGACGATCAGCCGTACGACACCAGGACCTCCTACAGCGAGTTCACGGGGTCCGTCAATGCCCACAGCAAAGGTCGTTACATGGGTCATTGCACCTAAAGCCACTTTGCGTGAAACTTGATACTTAATCGAAGGACTTTTTTTTCTCGTTGGTTTTTGCTGTGCTAGGATGATTTGAGTACCGTTGTCCCGATATGATGTTTTGTAGTCTTCAGTAAATTTGTGCTTTTGAATCTTTCTCCCATTGGGATCACCTCGGAAGGCCTAAAGGCTCTGTAAAGATTCGTAGCATGACAATCGTTGAGTAAGAGTTAAGCACTATGATACTTATACTCTCCCGTTGCAGATCTCATGTCACATAGTATAAAGAGCTGACAGTGTGTGTCCATGAGCAGAGCCAGCAGGATAATACTACCTCTGAAGAAACTCTAACTCAATTTGATGTAGAGCTTCAGACTCAGAGTATAGGTCGAATCGCAATCTACGCGAGTCTGAAGATAATGGTGGTCAGTGACTTGGTCGCGCCGGCCCGATCATCCATCAAACTGCCTTTTCCCTTAACGTCGATGACCACGAAGATACCTGCGCCATCTCCAGCTCAGTCAGAGAAAGACAAAGTGAGCAAACGTCTCAAAGTTAGAGTCATTCATTCATGTATGTTATAGGGCGATGGCGCCTTCAAAGCAGGCAATTTCCCTCAAGCTATCGGACATTATTCAGCGGCCATCGTGCACGACAGAAAGGACTACAGATTACCTCTGAATCGTGCAGCGGCATACCTCAAGCTAGGCAAGTACGTTCCTCGCGTGCTGGCTGGCGTTTCGCGTGTCGTTCTTATCGTGTTCTGAATACAGAAATGAAGATGCTGTCAGAGATTGCACAACAACGCTTGCGTTGAGTCCGAATAACGCGAAAGCTTTGTTTCGGAGATCGCAAGCCAGGGTTGCTATCGGTGACTTGAAAGAGGCAGAAGCAGGTCTGTCTACTTGCCATCTCATTCTTGCAGATATTCATTGTTAGACCTAAAAATACTTGTCAAGCTGCAAGCATCAGACGACGCTATGAAGAAAGAGTTGGAAAAGGTGTCTGGAATGCTCAAGAAGGCTTCTGAACCAAGAGTGCGCGTTATAGTCATCTCGAAGAGGATATTCCTCCTCATTCTATCCAGAGCAAACAGCCGATCTCTGTGTCTTCTACCCCACCAGTCGTCCGTCGAAGAATACCGATAACAATCGTGGAACCAGAAACTAGTTCTGTCACCGTTCCGCCGACCGACCAAGCGCCCAAGGCAGTACCGAAATCTATTTTAAAGAAGAGTTCTCCGATGATAGAAGAAATATTGGTCAGTTCAAAATTCCATCCATCCCCGATATGAGGAATCTCAGAACTCGTTAGAGTCCGTCGCTTACAGCGTTACCTGTCAATTCGACGCGTGAAGCTGCACCGCCTAGTGAGAAACCTCCACCACCACCCGTTCAGCCCGCAAAGCCCGTTCGAGTTGGCGGTGGGATTTTCAGGGCGAATGGATCACAAACTGTGTTTCCGGTACGAGAGGTAACACCCTCTACGGATTCCGCCTCGACCCCAAAACCAAAACCCAAGGCACCACTCGTCACGAAGATGCCTGCCAACCTGTTTGATCTGAATAAAGTTTGGGACATCTGTCCGACGGCAGACGACAGGTTCCATTTGCTTACGGTGAGTTCTATGCTTTTTCGTGGGATTGTCCTCCTTATGCTTCAAAGACGATCCCGCCATCCCAGTTTCCGGCGTTCTTCCAAAACTCGCTTGAACCTGGGCTCTTGACATCAATCATGCAGACGTTCTTCGATGTCGTGACAAGTAGAGGTGATGATGCGACGAAAGGGAAGGTCAGGGAATACCTCAATGCGCTGAGCACGGTGTCGAGATTTGTGACGTTACTGCTTTTCCTGAGTCCGGCGGAGCGAGATGTGGCTCGAAAGCTACTTTCTGTTTTGAACAGTGAAGGCCTCAGTCCTATATGGACGAAGACGCTGTAGGATACTGTTGACGCTTGCGTGTATACATACTCTACGTGGAGGCCACTTTGTTATTACAGAAACAATCAGATGTGTCCAAGTAATTTGACAATTGATCGACAGATCGGGGTACATAAACAAGCGCCTGCATCTACCTTCACAAGCTTCAGCTTGTACTCAACGCACACACCCACTTGTTACTTGCATTCACTCTAACTACTAACTGCAAGCGCGGAATGAGTAAAGTCGTTTTCGGTGCGATAGCTCTTTGCATATTTACATATAATCACTAATTTTTCATCAGTCGGCAATGTTCCCTACAATATGGGCGAGGCAGGTGGCCCCTTTGCCTTGCTATCGAGGGAGCTGAGCATTGCCAACAGGACCAATTGACAGACATATTCAGATCGGTTGGACAAGTTGTTGGCTTCAGGTGCGTCCTGCTCTTCATCATCGCTTCCTCTCTGATCGTGGCTCGCCAGACTGGTTTTTGACCGCGAAACAGGAAAACCGAAAGGATACGGCTTTTGCGAATTCGCAGGTGCGTCGCCATTATAGCGGTCTACTCTTTTTCTCACTGCTTTTAGACCACGAAACTGCCGCGTCTGCTGTCAGAAATCTCAACAATGTAGACGTCGGAGGACGACCGCTACGCATTGACCTCGCGGATTCGGATCCGTTTCTCGAGGGAAAAACGACTGTTCGAGGAGAACTCGTCGATGGCGGCGAGCCTGGTCCGAATGAGAGACTCGGACGTGGTGGAAAGCGCGATGAGATGGAGGTGTTTATGGCTTCGTTGCCCCCAGGGATCAAAGTACCACCTGGGACATCGCCGATGGACACCATAAGCCACACTCTGGGCACGATGAATCCCAGTCGCTTAACAGAAGTCCTAGCCCAAATGAAGGTTCGTTCCCCACTTTGCGACGCCACAATCCTCTCATTACTGACACCACAACCCAGGCGTTTGTGATAACCCACCCCGACCATGCTCGCAAAGTGTTACAGACAAATCCGCAATTAGCATATGCCCTTTTTCAGGCGCTTGTTCTGAACAACATCGTTGACCCGAGTATACTCCAAAGAATGAGAGAAGCCTCAGGCATGTCTGCGCCTGCGCCACCGCCACCGCCACCTCCCGCTGTGCCAACAACATACCCGCCGCCGCCCATGCAACAATATCCGGGATATCCTCCCGTGCCGCCTGCATCTATGATGTACCCACCACCGCCAGCTCCAAATTCGTATTATCGTCCTCCTGTGCCGCCCCGCCTCAACTACCTCAAGCGCAGATGCTCGCGGGTGTCAGTGAAGAACAACGTGCCGTGCTGCTTCAAGTCCTCAACATGACGCCTGACCGCATCAACGCCCTGCCAGATGGAGAACGCGCCGCCATTCAACAATTAGTGAGAACTTTGACGCAGCCGGCTGTTCCCTCCCGCTTACCGTTTTTTCTATTATAGCGTGCACAATTTGGTGCGGTATAGCTGTGTGATTGTCGTTCGGATTTTCTTCCACGGTTGTTTACTTCTTGGCTTGAACCCTTTGTAAATGATATTCCTTCCACGTAGTTGCACCGAGACATTACGACTTTGGAATTTGGAACTCCTGGTGTAGCTAATAGTGAGGTCTTTCTAGTACTCGCAACTTCAGGTAATTTGAGGATGTTTATTGCGAGCGCGCCCAGCCCGCACATGTCTGACAGCTTTGTGAGTGCCGGAACGTCAGACTACTTAGTTAATACAAGAGAGGGACGTCTACCAACAGAGATAAGGTTACGCAAAAACAAATGACTTGGGAATGTAAGTGGCGTTGAGACCATGTGATTGAACATGGATTCCAACTTGAAAGCAATACTCGTGTCGACTTGTAGCAGGAAGATATACCAGGACGTTCAGTGCTGACATATAGTGCCGACAAGGCATGCGCGCCCCCAGCGCCTTTCGCCCGCATCACCCCTTTTTCTTTCTGTAGAAAGACTATCTTGCTTGTATCACGTCGACTCATAATTGAAACCGACTAGCCTATATAAAGCTCACAATTTCGCCACCGGAATCCTCAATCTCACCATGAACACACCCGTCGCTTCACCGCCTATCGAGGCGCTTGCTCTTCTCAAGATTAATCCCTCTGACACCGTGCGTCTACAGTCTGGCTTCAATCTGAACTTTTACCATTCCCTACTAGTACTAGGACTCGGTGCAAGCTCCTCACAGCTCCGTCCCCCATGTTGACGGCCTCAACGCCCAAGGGCCATCATCTACCCTGGCGTGAACAATCTCCTTGATGCGCATCGCAACTTCATGGCCAATCAGTAAGTATTGTTGCTGTATCAATATCATCTCAATCTAATGAGGTTGAAGATTCCTGATGGTCTCCATTCGTTTCCCGAACGGACTCGCTAGGAACTCTCAAGCTCCCATTCGATACCCAGAGCCATTTACGTCGGGTGGTGCGCTACCGCACACGCTTGCGGAGGCTCAAAGTCTTGATGGTAATACATTTCATCAGTACTAATTTCATTATGCTATTTGCTGATTGTCTGCAAGACTCGTTCGCTGCGCTCACGGCTCTGCAAGGCGCACCATGCCTGTTACCATTAGTGCCTGAAGCCTCAGATGCTGAGTACAAAGCTCAATTCCTGTTTTATTTGGGTATTCGAGCGTAATGATTCAGCATCGGCCTGTTGTAATTATAGATTTCTTCATGCTGTGAATTTAGATTTGTAGTTTAGCTCGAACCAGCCGTCCGACACCGGTTCTTTGGAGCCAACAATTGAAGCCGCGGCAAGTTTACTTTGATTACATTGAAATGGTGCTCAATACAGTACGTGATACAAGCACCCCTCCACCTGCATAGAGTACACAAGAACATATTTGAAGCTACCTAGCGCTTCCCCTCTCGCGCGTCGTGTCCGGACCGTCATGATTGAAGGTCAATAATGACTCTGAGGCGCAACACCACGCACAAACAAGAGAGACATCAGATCACTGACGTCCTTGCGGACTTGGCACTCCGGAGTCCGTTGCGCCACACTTCTTTGCATTCACTCAACTTCTCCGCTGTATCATTCTGTAGCGGCGACCCATAGCTCGTGATACATAATTATACTTGACATATCTGACAACTACCATGGCGACCGCGCCACAACTAGCACCTGGCTTGTGCACTTCTGCACTCACTTCCGCCTCAACAAGGCCCATTATACCACCGGCAAAGAACAGATATCATTATTCCTCAGCTACCTTAAGGGTCCCATTGCAGGCAAATGGGCAGAGAGGCACATAAAGGAGTACAATGCCAATCAGGCGGATAGCACTATCTGTTAAGGACAGAGTCCGGTGTAAACCAAACAACCACCTAAGTCGCACAGAGACGGGGGAACAATGGAGACGAGAGGCAAAGATGATGATAAGGTGAAGTAGGAGCAGGTCAGGCTCAATACAGTGCAGGGGGCTACCGAACAGTGTAGAGACAAAGTTGACAAACTGAGGAATCTACCTAGAAAGGCCGTGTATATATATAAAGAGTCCGTGGCTGTGTAAACAAGAGACAGTGTGGATCACATCATTGGGTGATGTACAGGTGACAGGCTATGCTGATGGGCTATACCTGAATCAGGCCTGGGCCAAGGCAGTGCGGACCGGACCCGGAGCGTATGATATGTAATAATGGAAGAGTGTGGCGTTGACACAATAATGAGGTGGACCGAGGTGGGGGCAACAGAATAGAGGCAATTTGTGACAATCGGCTTCCAGTTGCACCAAAATTCCCCTGGTTGCGTAATCGGAGGCGTCAACTTCAACGCGATAGGGTTTGTCAGGATTGGGCATGACTAGAACAGGAGAAGAGGCGAACACATCTTTAAGTACCTCAAATGCAGCTTAGCACTCAGGTGTCCATGCCCAGGTCTTGCTCTTCTTGGTAAGGTCAAAGAGCAGATGGGCAATCTTAGAGAAACCTTAGATGAACCAGCAACAAAAGTTCCTAAAGCCAAGGAAGGACTGAACGTCCTTGACGTTTCAAGGTTCTGGCCATTATACAACACCAGCAACCTTAATGAGGTCCATGCAAAGTGTGTTGTGAGAGATGATAAGTCCCAAGAATTTAATTGACTCAGCTTCAAAGATACACTTCTCTAGCTTGGCATAGAGATTGTGCTCCTAAAGCCGCTGTAAGACTTGCCAAACCTATTTTGGTGTTCCTTGAGTCTTTTTGTAAATATCAGGATGTTGTTCATATTTACCACAACTTTTCCCAAGTCAATAGGGTTTATAAAAATGGTATTCATCATTGCTTGAAACGTGGCAGAGAAATTTATAAGACCAAAAAACATCACCGTAGGTTCAAACAGGCCGTGATTTGTCTTAAACGCGCCCTTCCACTTGTCTCCTTTGTTGATCCAAACGTTATTGTAAACCCAACACAAGTCAATTTTAGAGAAGATCCTTGCGCCCTTAAGCTTGTTGAGTAAGCTCAGGTATAAGGGAAAGGGGGTACTAGTTCTTGATGGTTCCCTTGTTGAGCTCGCGGTAGTCCTGAACAGGGTGTAGCTTTCCGTCTTTCTTTTTAACAAAGAAGAAGGGACTCGCCATAGGGGATTTAGATGGGCGGATATACCCTTTAGCCAAGTTCTCATCCAGGAACGCGTTAAGTTCAACTTGTTCAACGGGCAACAGAGGGTAGGTCTTGCACAGTTTGAGTTCAAATCCAGGAGTAAGGTCAATAGTGTGATTCCAGGAGGTGTGTGCGGGGAGACGTTTGGACATGTGTAGATGTAGTAGGGTGCTGGGATCTGCAAAGATAGGGAATAGCTGTTGGTTGGTTTTTTGTTTTCTTCTGCAAGTTGCTGAGCCTTTGTAAACCCCGTGCAAATATGAACAGAGGGGCTGTTTAAAGGATTTGAATTTTAACCGGGCGGGGATAATTATCCCAAAAAATTTATTCAAACATCTGCTCTTTCCACTCCCTCGGTACCTCCTCCTTCTCCTCTTTGTCTTCGGTGAATAAAACAACCAGGACTTGTAGTTTGTTAAAACTTTGCATGCGGGCTAAGCGCCTATAGATTTGGTGCATGCACACACATTAGTTATGGGAGGATTCTTGAGAACACAGGTTTTTGGACATCGGTTAAAGTCAACCTGGGTGCCGGCCCAGTTAATAGAGGGATTGTGCTCATTCAGCCAGTTTGTTCCTAGAATGATGGTGTGATCCCCAATATCTGTAATGTGTAAAGCTCTATGAGCTCCTTGTGGTAGGACTGGCCGTCTCGGCTATAGATGCAGACATGTTGGATGGTATAGTATTGCACCCAGCCCATGACGTTCTTAAAGCCGTTGACATTACAAACAGGGAATGGGGAGGATAAAGAAATGAGGGTAAAATTGTAAAGGTTAGCAAAGCGGGCGTTGATAATAATTCCTTCAGCACCGCTGTTGATTAAGGCATGTGCAACAATTTTTCTGCCAGTGACTTTGCCAATGAACTCAAGTTCCAAGGTGATAAAGGGTGTCTGTTGGTTTTGGAGGACTGTAAATACTCAAAATTCTAAGGGATGGACATGCTTACACAAAGAAGATAATACAGCATATTAATTGGCAAAATTCTTGGCAAAACATGTTACGGCTCCGCCTAATGTTGTGGTAGGGAAGCACTCCAAAAATTCAAATTGGCAACATCCTTCAAATATGCCATTGCCTGCTCTTTTACTTCTCCCTGCAACGTCTGAAGGAGATTGGCCACCACACTAATCTGCTGGATGATGTCAACCTGGGTTGAGGTAGAAGTGTTGGACATAGAGGTAAATGGAGCATTGGGCGCAATGACCTCGGTAGGGCAAACATTCCGGCCAGGAATGGGGCCACGTGTGGGACAGTCATGGGAAATGTGGCCGATCTGGTGGCATTTGAAGCAGGCACAATGCTGAAGGATCTCTCATTCAAAGGCAGTTAGTCTTAGAAGAGCGTGAGGGTTCAATTATGCACCTGGGCGTCTAGACATGTTCACATCCATGGGGACCCCCATGTCAGGAGCCAGAGCACGGGCAGCTGGAGTAGGCTGGGGCACCAATGTTAAAGTTGTACCCCAGCCATTGGAATACCAAATGGCCTTCTCGTGTTGTTGTGCCTTCCATGTGTTCTGCATTACAACTGCACATTGCTTATAGTCCGCAAGGTTGGTGAGAATGGGAAGCAAGGTGGAGATGTGATCAACCAGGCTCGGGTTGAGACCCTTTTTGAAGTAGTAAAGCAAGGAGATCTCATCAAAACCAGACTCGTCAGTATGGGTATCAAATGCAGTGATGAACTTATTAAGGTCTGCTAGCTTTCCTGTTATGCGGATTGTTTCCACCATCTGACAAGCAGTGGTAATGGGGTCTAGAGCGGCAAAGTCCAATTTGAACTGATTGATGACAACATCCATGGTGATCCATTGCTTATCAGTGGGGGCGATAGTGTCACAAATCACCTCTATTCTGTTGCCCCCACCTTGGTCCATCTCATCATTATGTTAATGCCATACTCTTCCATTATTACATATCACATGCTCCGGGTCCGGTCCGCACTGCCTTAGCCCAGGCCTGATCCAGGTATAGCCCATCAGCATAGCCTGTCACCTGTCTATCACCTTATGATGTGATCCACACTGCCTCTTGTTTAACTTTGAGCCATTCTATTGTTTACACAGCCACAGACTCTTTATATGTATACATGGCCTTTCTAGGTAGATTCCTCAGTTTGTCAACTTTGTCTCTACACTGTTTGGTAGCTCCCTGCACTGTATTGAGTCTGATCTGCTCCTACTTCATCTTATTATTATCTCTACCTCTCTTCTCCATTGTTCTCCCGTTTTTATGCAACTTGGGTGGTTGTTTGGTTTATGCCGGACTCCGTCCTTGACACATGCTGTACAATAGATCATGTAGATAACAATGAACTATTGCTTTACATCACTGTGATGGACCTCAGCAATAATGAGTTATATTGTAGGAACCTCCTGCTACTCTCAGCAGTTGTTGTTATTCAGGCTGCTGCTGCTGCTACCCATATATATGCTGAGGAGCATTATCTTAGCCAGGCCTACCATACCTCTATGCTGACCGGGTAAATGTGACTCAACAAGCTCATCCATGGATATCCAAAGCGGATAAAGATAGAACTTGTAGTCAGTTTGTATGTGTTCCCGCTCCTTGTAGCCCAGCTATATGTCCTTGGACTGACAAATGCCAACAACTTTGTCAAACTTGACAAGCAGGTTTGTCTGTGAGCAGTTTCAACCTACTAGTGCATGCAAAGTATGTGCTATCATCTAGCAGCCAACCATAGCACAACTGATCTGTGTTAACCAATAATAGATACTTTTGTAAAATCTGTCTTGAACTTTCAGACCCTGCCTTCTACAATATGTTTGTTGTACTTTCCTCCATCAATGATCCCCCATCTCTATATCTCCGTAATAATCTCAAGCTTTGGCCTTTAAGGGCTGTGTTGGAGCGCTTAATGATACATACATTATGTCAGCACTATTAGTCACAGATTGTCACAGTGCAAATGCTCGCAACAGGAAGGGCTTTATCTCATAAAATGTCCTAGCATACTGTGACTTTACAATGCGCTTTTTGTATCTGTTATGTGGTTGAGATGGATCTGTCACCAACTCACATCTATACACTGATGCACATTTATTGAATTTTCCCGTTCCCAATGAGTGTTTCTATTTAGGAGATGCTGGCTTCAATATATATAATGCAGTTCTTATTTGCTATTGTGGTGTTTGTTACCATTTTGCAGAGTGGGTGCGTGCAGTGCAAAGCTGAGTGTGTTATAGCAACATCTTTATATATATTGATATACTCATTTCTGATAAGGCCAAACAATTGTAAAGAGCTCTTTAATCTTTATCATTTACAAGCTCGCAATGTGATTGAACATATCTTTGGTGTTATTAAGAACCACTGGTGTATTTTAATTTTTTTGCTTCACTATGACATGAACGTACAGGCTTGTATTCTTACAGCTCTTGGTGCCCTCCACAACTTTATTCTTTTCCATAATTCTACCAATATTGCAGAGTGGAACGCGCTATCAGGAGAGCCTGGTATTAGAGACGTTGCAAAGGGTTATGTACCTGCAGAAGAAACTGTATATATTGTTGTAGCCCACCATAATCCTCCTCTAAATTCACACCTTCTGGTCTTCCTCATCCCAAATGCATAAATAGAAGTCCGCCTTGTTTATGTTCTCCATAACATTCATAAGATCTGCTTGTTTGTTAGCTGTTAGCCATTTCTCCTGCTTTTAAATCTGTCGCACAACAGCTATGCAACAAATAGAGCTTGCTTGCAATAATATACTCAAACCCAAACCAGATGCAGATTGCAGCGCAAGTGCCTTTTTAATCATCTCGCTCATATTGTTGACAGAGGTTCCCAGTAAAAAGATGGCATCTACACCGGTACGGGGCTTTTTGGCACTGACATCTAAAAGCAGAGTAGGTGTACTCTCACACTTGCGTTGGATACGTGCTGGCATGACAAGTGGCATAGGAACCTGATAAGTGTTAGTACACATTAATAATAAAAGATTCATAAGCTACATTATCTTCACAACTCTGAGGATTGTCCTCATTGTTGTCTGGTGCGGGACTCAGCTTGCAGGAGGGTCCATTTCCATTGAGTGGCTAAGACTGCAATCATTGCATAAGAGGTTGAAACTGTGATTAAGATTTTGGCTAAGATGGCGATTGCAATAATAAAAGGGTAGGCTGGTAAACGTAGCTTCCCTTCGCCTTTGAGGGCTGTAGTGGCTGCATATCCTGGTATAGCTTTCAACCTACATTTTTAAATGAACCAATTATGGGGTGCTTATTAACGAGTGCCTTTTAGATCAGCTCCTCCTCAGGAGATAGGATGTTGCATCCATACTTGTTGCTGTATGTTACGCCAGAGAGGTTGACCAGGTAGTCAATGACCAACACAATGAACTTGAGCTGATGGCGCGTTAGCGTTGCGTCAAACAAATCAGAAAGACCTTATAGCGCTCAACTTGTTCCAAATACTTTTTTTATCCTTTTTACCACCTTTAACACATTATTTATTCAGGTGCTTTGCAGCAGCAATGAGCTCAGGTGATTTGAACTTTACATTGTCCCCCGCAGTAGGGACAAGAGGTGTCATAAACACAATGAGGTGTTTAGTACAAAATGACCAGAATGTCTTGCCTGCACCTGATACAATGAACATATCCTTTAAGAGTGCAAAAAAGAAATATTCAATGCTCAATGATTTTTTCTACGGTGCGGTGCAATAGCAGGTTGTGCAGCAGATTTGTCTTCATTGTCCAACACATGTTGTAATTTTAGGAGGGCAGGTTGCAGCGATTAAACCAATCATTCATGGACAACCACAGCCGCTACCAGGTACCAAACAGGCTTTAAGCATATTTAGGATATGTCTTCCCAGACTGTCTTCTATGCCGCAGAACATCATCCATTTATAAAGTTGTGCATGCTTGACAAAGAGTTCTGGGAAAGCCTTATGGTTGTACATGGTGTCCTCACACTTTATACCACCTTATTGGTCTAAATATGTATCCAGGGTGCTAAGATAGCTTAGCACTTTTAGCTTAAAGCAACAATTATGATTGCAAAAGGCAAAGATTTGGATGTTAATATTAAAACGGGATATGACAAGACATTCTACATACTCATCCCGCAACTCCTTTATCCGCTTGACATTACTATTATTCTCTCATCCCTCTACATTCTGCTTAAACTGCCAGCTTCTTGCAGTATGGAATCTCAGCTATGTGTATCAATGAAGACATGCCTGAGGATGATGAACTCTGGACGATAGGTCACCATTTATTACAACAGCCTATCACTTACGTATCATATAGAACATCAGTGCTGCCTTCTATCATGTACTGATTATTGCATCAGAACAGTTTATGCTGTTTAAGGGCAAGACAACATGACTTTTGTAATTGCTTAATAATATCAAGCCTTGTGCACTGGTCCATTATATAAAGTATGTGTTTATTGATAAGGCACACAATATACATATGATAGAATTGAATCTCTACAGCATTCCTGTGTTTTGCCCCGCATATCAGAAGATTGATCACTTTTGACTAAAACTTAATGGTTTTGTTCCGTTCTAAGCCCTATTCAAGATGCAGCTACCATATGTAAAAAGGACCATTATTGAAAGCCTGGACATGAAGAAAGACTTTGTTTCGATCACCTTAAGCAGCAATCAACTAATTATTATCTACACCATTTATCCAATCATTAGCACCAAGAAGGATTTGCATAATTTGGACTTCCTTATTGCAGATAACGGATCAGCCCCCTTTAAAAAAGGTCCTCATCTTCCATGACAGCACAGAGGAGAGTGTCTCTACAGCAGTGTACATTAATTGTCACCTTTGTCCTAATCTTTAAGGAACTGGCATATGTCGCCACTACCACAATTCAATGTCAGCTGCATATTGCATGGCACTATACACTAATTTCAGTGATCCAAAGGGCATTTGCAAGCTCCTATTTACAATAGAAGGTGCTTCTGAAGTATGTGACTTTGTAATTTAAAGAATATCTGTACTTATAACTCTTAAGGGTCTCAATATCTGTGAGATCTTTGCCGTGATTATGTTTGGTTGTTTACATGAGGCATGTAAAGCACTTCAGTGTAGAGGTCGTGTCTGATGCATAGCTGAAGGCTATAGAATTGTGCTTTTTATGTACAAGTTATGGGCAATGCACACTAATCTTTCGGACCATCCGCTTAATGAAAGAGATCCTGACCAGCCACGGGAACAGCCACTGAGTGCAAAGTCTAAAAAGCCCAATCAAACAAGTATAGTGATGCTTCATCTGATTTAAGACATATCAGTATATATTCAAGCATTCTATGCTAAGTACCTAGGTGATACAGCATTAACAGGTATGAGAAGTTCAATGAGTATGTCACAAAGAATTGATATTACCTTTTAGCACTTGTGTTTGTTACATTCTAGTGCTGTAACCACCATCCTAATAATGGCTTCAACATAACACATTATTTTGATGGTTCATTCCTTAAGTGTGATAACACAAAGCTCTTTTATTATAACTGCACATCACGATATAAGATTGTTTCTCCCAATATGGAGAAACATAAATGTAGTGTGAAATATCTTCTAGTCAAGTATTGGGATGCCTTGGCCTTATGTCTTTAGCAGTGGTGTTCAAATCTTTTTACTTCCTCACATCTTTGTGCTGTATCCTTATTACCTGAAGTACTTAGCACACAGGCTATTAAAACTTTTGCACAAATTCATTCCTCAGGTATGACATCTGAACAAGTTCTTAGATGGATTGGACAGTTCATGGACATTGTGGAAGGAATCAGAGAGCAGTAATGAAGAAGCATGTACTATATTAGGTACTATAGCACTTGACACAATACACATCCAGAGAATTATACTAAAACTTCTGGATCTGTCACTAATGTAGCATTATCAACCTCTGCTTCCTCATACTTGGGTATCCCAACAGTATTCAATTCCTCTTCTGTGACCAGGCCTACTTGTGCATCATTCATCTTCTTACAAAACATCAGAATTATTAATAACTGAATCTGTTTGTGTCCCTTCTTAATAACATTAGCTGTTTTCTTTGCTCTTAATTGCCCAGGTTGATTGAGAACACAAGATTAAAGACACTTGTTACATGCTTTGTTTGTAACCTTCCAGGCCAAAGGATTTGTATTCGGGATGATGTGGGATGTACCTTAATATGCAGTACTGATTTCTGACGCGAACTTCTTTATGATCCTTTGGAAGTACTCAATTGCGGTAGAGAGATCATCAATCCGTTCCCATATTGTTACAAGATCTTTAATAATTAGAAGTTTCTAGACATCAGTGAGCATGATAGTATGATAATGAAAGAGTTATACTTGCTTTGAGCTTCTTAATGAGATGCTCAATGTTTATGTTGATTTTTATTGCTTCTCCCTTTATGCCAGTAAGCAAAATAATCATGTTATTGCACATGATATTGCTACAGAAGTAGGCTTTAGTAGGGCAGTGTATGGCTTTGATTGGACCTACACAAACTTGGGGGTTCAGACATGCTTAAAATTGTATACAATGTGAAGCACTTCTATTGCGTAGTTTGCACTGTCAGTGCCGCAATGCTGAAGTCCAAGCCAGACATCTTGTTTCCTTCATACTTAATGAACACGGACCCAATTTGCTTCTGTATGTACTGACTTGTTTGTTTACTTACCAACTGCTCATATCTTCTCCAAATGACATGTACTTACTTTTTACTTACTATGCCCAGATTTCCCTTTAAATATTGTTTTTACTTATATTATATATAAACCATAGTCTATCATAATCTACAGTGTGCTTTCTCCTCTTTATTCAAGTTCTTTTAAGTTCTAACAGGTTGTGGGCCCTGCCTGTGCCTAATCTATTCATCAAAAGTTTACTTGCTTGCAAATTGTTTCATGTACCTCTTCACATTGTATCCCACCATGTCCACCAGCACAAAACTCATTAAGTTCTTTGCCCGTGTTCCGCAGTGCAAAGCGGACGGGATGAACTGGATGTTCTATTGAGACCACTTTATATTTGCCGCCAAAGCAGCACAACTTGACAACTACCTTGTAGAGACAGCCGCACCACCATCTGTTTCAGTCCTCACTGATTCCGCCAATTCCACCAAGAAGGAGACCAACTCCATTAATCACCATTCAGGCATTGTTTGGCTTTGGAGTCCAAAAAGCAAACAAGGCCATTGAGAAGCAAGCATTGGCTTCAACAATCCCTAACTCATTATTCCTAAAAGTAAAGGGGAAGTCATCAGCAGGGAAAATGTAGAAAGAAGTAAAGGAGGAGTTTAAAAAGAGGTCAAAGATGATGACTGTTGACCTTAGAAGGAAGCTCCAAAAAGAGAGGTGCCCCAAGAACAGCAACATCAAGGCTCACCTTTCGAAACTTGAAGCTTTACGCGAAGAGCTTACCGCAATGAGCGCAGACCTCGGCAAAAACAATTTTATCATTATTTTGCTTAGTTCCCCTCCTGCCTCATATAACCTCTACCTTGCAGTGCTGACAGCAATATCAGCCCTGCTCAGCCAGACCATCACGCCTGACGTATATGTACACGGCATCAGTAATAAGGCTGATCGCCGGCAAATCAAGAATTGCGCCAAAAAAGAGAAGAAGGCCGTGTTTAACACAAACGGTGGCTTCTCAAGGCACGGTGAATGGTCCTAAGGCAGCAAACATAGTAGCACAGTTGAGTGCTATAACTGCCACAAGAAGGGACACATCAAAGCAGAGTGCTAAGCAAAGGGAGGCGGAAAGGAGGGACAAGGCCCAAAAGGAAAGGGTGAAGGAAGAGCATTGCCAAACAAGGCAGTCAATGATAATAACAATGGCGTGTGGTATGCCCACACATGTTTAGAGTCAGGAAACTCCAACAAGGACTGGCGCAACCTTGCAGAAATGAATCTTGGCGGCTACAATAAGCTGTGGTCTGAATATCTGCGCAACAAGGGAAAAGAGAGGTTGAAAGAATTGGCAGGTTTATACCTCAACAACAAGGTAGCCCAGTTATATGCAGAGGCATCAGAGAGCGCACTCAAGGCTGCTGAGGCAGCATTATCTATTTTTATCTCTGATAAGACTAAGTTGGACTCTGACTACAACATCCCACCACTTCTCAAAACATCCAACACAGAGTCAGACAACAAAAACAACCTTTCAATGCTGTTGAGTGTAACAAGTTCATTGGAATGCTCCAATGAGGGGGGGTATCCTATGGCAGAGGAGGAAGAAAATTTCAGCAAATTTAATCCTGGCAAGGAGATTCCTAACATAGAAGATTATTTAGATATTGAAGCAGAAGAAGATGTGTACACACATACCTTTAATACAGTATTTCTTGCTGCCGCCGCCATACTCCCAAACAAGCCCAAAGTCAACATCTATGACTTTGGCGTGTTTCGCCATATGATGCTGTATCGCCTCTTCAATTACACCACCATTGAGCCCAGGTTCATTACTGCCACCAACAAAGGAAAGTTGCAGGCCATCGGCAAAGAAGACATGTACCTTTCTGGAAAAGCTGGCAAAAGAACGTGGTTTCTAGTTCTTAATGTCCTATATGTGTCACAGTTGGGTGTATTGTTGCTGTTTGTCTTAAAGATTACTACTGCTGGGTACAGCACATTGTTTTGTGGCTCCAAATGCCAGATTTATGGTCCAAAAAACAAGCTAATGGGAAAGGTACCTGTTAAAGAAGAACTTTATAAAACAGAAACCAATGTACCTCATGCAAGCGCCGCATACAACACTCCCATCATCATATCCCTTGATGACCTCTACTAAATGATGGGTCATATTGTGCCCAATGCAGTGAAGTGTCTCATTAAGGACCACATTATTGAAGCAATTATCCTTGATAAGTCAAAACCACCGCTAAAATCCTGTAACTCTTGCGAGTATGGGAAGAAGACTCAAAAACCTGTCAGCAAGGTCAGTGAGCGGGCGGGTGCCAAAGAACTAGGCAAAATCATCCACTCAGACCTTTGGGGTCTATCTCCCATCCCCATGCCTTAGCACAAAGAGTACTATGTGTCGTATGCGGACAATCATATACATTATTTAGCCATATTCCTCGTCCGCCAGAAGAGTGAGACATTCAAAATCTACCAGCAATACGAGGCATGGCTCAGCATGCAGTTTTAAGTAAAAATTAAGGAATCACATACCGACAAAGGCGGCAAGTACAGTAGCAATAAGTTTTGAGCTCATCCTTGCTGCACAAGAAACCAAGCACACAACCACCATCCATAATACTTCTAAGCACAACAGTATTGCCAAGCGTCTGAACCAAACATTTCTTAAGAAAGTCTGCACTATGCTTTACGCGTTAGGATTGCCCAAGAATTTGTGGGGCGAAGCGTTGAAACATGCTGTTTGGCTAAAAAACCGGATATTAAAAACCGGATATTAACATGTGTGTTAGATGGAAAAACACTATACAAAATGCTTCACGGCAAGAAGCCAAACCTGCGAGACCTGCATAAATTTGGGTGCAAGGTCTGGGTCCACGACACCAAAGGATTCAAGCTTGACAGACGTGCACACATTGGTTGCTGGCTTAGTTTTGACAGCAAGACCAGTGGACATTAAATTTTCTGGGAGGATAATCATGGCCTTGGAGTTGAGAGAAGCATTAAATTTGACAAAAGAAAGGACACAAAAGTAAAAAAAAAGTATGCTGAATGAGGGGAAGAGGGAAGAAAGCATTCAGCCAACTTCCAGTATTCAAAACACAAAAAACATACCTAATTCTGCCTTCATACCTCTCTTGCCATTACCAGCACCCACTATGCCACCGTCTAGCATGCCTATTCCAACCATTTCTATGTTATTGTCTCTATCCCAGTTCACAACCGCACCCAAGACGTCTCAACTTCCTGACTTCCTTGGTGGCTTGCTCCACCGCAAAGGACTTGACCCAGCAAATATATGTGAGGGCAAACACGCCCAAAAGTCATCCCAGTTGTTACAAGAATTGTCTGCAGCATTGCCCAAGGCCGGCTACGTCAAAATACCGGCAGAACAGCTAGAAATGGCTATGGCTGCAGCCACAGCAGAGTCCGAGGGCATAGAGCCCATCTTTAAGGAAGCAAAACAACGTGCTAACTGGCTGTTGTGGCAGAAAGCAATTGAAGAAGAAATTAAAACACTTACCTAAGCAGGCACATGGGAACTTGTACCGTGTTTGACAGATTGGAATGTCATTGGATTGAAGTGGGTCCTCCGGATCAAGAAGAAAGCTGGAGGTATCATTAACAAATACAAGGTGTGACTTGTTGCACAAGGAATTACCTAAGTTGAAGAAGTTGATTACTTTGTAACATTTGCCCCAGTTGCAAAACTTGCCTCACTCCGCATCATTCTTGCCATTGCTGCATGTAATGATTGGGATATCAATGTCTTCAATTTTCACAGCATGTTTCTCAATGGAGAATTTGACGATAAAGAGGAGTTGTATATAAAACAGCCTCCAAATTTTGAGTTTGCGGATTAATGGCAGTATGTCCTATGTCTACATAAGACCATTTATGGATTAAAGCAGAGTTCTTGTAAGTGGTTAGAGAAACTTACTGCCGCTTTCGCCACACTTGGATTCACCGCACTTGAGAAGGATTATGTGGTCTATAAACTTGTTATCGGATTGTACATCATCATTCTCGCGATCCACATCAACAACTGCACCATTATGGGCAGTTCACCCGCTCTCATCACCAAGACCCAAGAGTGTATTGGACAACCATTCAAGATTACACTGCTAGGGCCTATTAGTTGGCTACTTGGTATAGAGATTATATGTGACAGGGCTTCACGCTCCATTTCCATTAATCAGATGTCCCATATCAACTCTGTGCTGCAGCGCTTCAACATGGAAGACTGCAAGCCGGCCGCAGTACCCATGGATCCAAATGTCCAACTCTCACGCAATCAGTATCTAATCAATGCATTAGAAATTGCATATATGCAGCGCTATCCATACAGAGCAGTGGTCAGATCCCTGATTTGGATCACGACCGACATATGTCCTGACTTGGCTTACGTGGTCACCATCCTCTCACGCTTCAATAACAACCCTGGACCTGTACACTGGCATGCAGCAAAATGTGCACTGCAATATCTTAAGGGTACTTGCAGCTGGAGACTCACCTTTGGAGGAAAAGGATCAGGCAGAGGATTGAAAGGATACGCTGATGCAGACGGGATGTCTGTGAAGAATCACAAGGTGATTTCTAGGTACGCGTTTCTCATCAATGAGGAGCTGTTTTATGGTTGTCTAAACAGCAGGATATTGTCGCACTCTCAACCACTGAGGCAGAGTACATTGTGTTGACATCTGCAGGCAAGAAAGCCTTATAAACGTGTCAATTCATCTCTGAACTTTTTACACTGCTCAACAATGCCATCATCATCCACAACAACAACCAGTCAGCAGTCGTTCATGCTCATGCTGAACTTGGTCAGTTCCACGTGCATACCAAGCACATTAATATTTAATACCACTTTATTTGGTATGTGATTGCAAACAGTGACATCTGACTCGTCTATTGTCCTACGGACAACATGCTTGCGGACACACTCCTCAAAGCCCTTCCCAGTGCGAAGGCCAAACACTTTGCCCAAAGCCTTGGACTTGTTCCGGCTTGAGGGGGAGTGTTGAATAACAAGCCGGACTTCTTGCTATTCCTTACTTGATGGACCCGCTGCTTTACTTATCAAACCGCTCCTGTATCTACCGACCCGCTACTGTTTCCACCAACACCACTTACTGCCTCATTTGTATGTACCATAGTTCTCATTATCCCCAAGTTCCCCTTTAGATACATGTATTATTTATGGTATATATACTATGTACTTTTGGTCTATACACTGTGTGCAGTTTCTCCTCCTCGTTGTTTGACCTTCTTAAGTTTCAATATAATGTCCAATAGCTTGAGGAAAATTGCCTGCTTTGAAGGTGCCATCGCCCTGTAACATACATGAATGAATGACTTGGATTTTGGGGCACTTGCGTACTTTGACTGAGCTGGGGATGGCGCAGGTATCTTTGTGGTCATGGACGTTACGGGAAAAGGCAGTTTGATGGATGATCATCGGGCCGGCGCGACCAAGTCACTGACCACCTTCAGACTCGCGTAGATTGCAATTCAAGCTATACTCTGAAGCTCTGCATCAAATCGAGTTAGACTTTCTCAGAGGTATTGTTATCCTGCTGGCTCTGCTCATGGACGAACACTGTCAGCTCTTTGTACTACTATGCGACATGAGATCTGCGACAGGAGAGTATATCATAGTGCTTAAACTCTTACTCGACGATTGTCATGCTACGAACCGTGACAGAGGCCTTAGGCCTTCCGAGTGATCCCAATGGGAGAAGTTGTTATAAGATCTTAAAACACAAATTTACTGAAGACTACAAAACATCACATCGGGACAAACCGTACTCAAATCATACTAGCACAGCAGAAAAAACAACGAGAAAAAATAGTCCTTCGATTAAGCATCAAGTTTCACGCAAAGTGGCTTTAGGTGCAATGACCCATATAACGACCTTTGCTGTGGGCATTGACGGACCCCGTGAACTCGCTGTAGGAGGTCCTGGTGTCGTACGGCTGATCGTCAATCTGAACCCACCCTGCAATGGTCCGGGGCAATCAATTTCATTTTTTTTTGAGAAGTGCCATCTTCACTCACAGTAGTAATGACCTTGCGTCCGTTCGTTAAACCCGACCAGGACCCAGCCAGATCCGGTGTATGGAACTCTGCCCTTCACAGTTTCATGGCACGTCTTGGACTGGTACTACATAGACAGTCCAGGTGTTGAGAAAACGTACTAGCAGTGACAGCATGTAGACTTACATCGAGAGAGCAGGTGCTTCCAGCCGGAGCATTCAACATGACGGTCTGCTGCACTTCGTTGTTGATCTGGGTTGTGAAGCTATACCGATGGAAAAGGCGTTAAGTCATACACCGCTTGGCGGTAATAGCGCTCTCACCTGTATTGATTCTCATTCGTGAACTGTGCCATGGCCGTCCACGACGCGCTGGCACCGAGCACATCGGGAACACCTACCGAGATAGAAGTCGTGCAGCTTAGTCCGATGGTCGCGCTTTCTGTGAGACAAAATCAGATGTCATACACTAGTCAAAAGAGCAGCGACATACTCGTGACGGTGTAGGAAGCTGAGGAGGCGAAGCCCGATGTGACACCAATAGTCACAGAGCCGTTGGTACCGGTAAGGGTACCGCCGGTAGAGAGTGTATTGATCGTGCAAACAGGACTTGCTGTGAGGGGATCAGTTTTCGGTGGGCGGGGGTTGACGACGAAGCTTACCGGTGGCCTGCAAATCAACGATATCATCCCCGACACACATCCACGCTTCCGTCGCGCCCTCCTGTCAATCAACGCGACTCAGTAGATGCTACAATGTGTAGTATGACCTCGTCTACTGACCCAAGCGGTCCAAAGATTATAGCTACCCCCGCCCCATGTGGTCCTGATATACTGGGCTATAGCAGTCCAAGCAGGAACTGAAAAGCAATTTTGTTAAGAAGACGGAACATAGACAAGTAATAGAAATACAAACGGCGTTGAAGCTCCGCCACGCTCATCCCTCTGCAATTTCCGCCCAGAGCAGCAGGAGCAGGACTCGGAGCAGCGGCAGTGCCGTTCAACACGGGCTGAGGCGGCGTATAGATGCGCGCGACTTCCTTGAAGTCACGGTCATAGGCGATAGTCCAATTGCTGTTGGGGTCAGAGCCCAGCATGACGGCGCCCGGGTGGGCCGCCAGGATGCGACTCGGAGACTGCGCGGCCGCGAGAACAGCGAGGGACACAGCGATGAAGACAGAGGCGAAGTTGACCATTGAGAGCAGTGGGCTGTGGAGTCTGAAGACGAGAAAAAACCTCTTTTATACTGTAAATAATGCTACCCACAGAAAGGTATCCAGATGCAAAAACATCAGATAAGGCCGCTTGCATCGTGATCTCAGCTGAGGGCTACCAGAAGCAAACTAGAAGATGGGAATGGTTGTTACGTCTGGAACTGAAGTATGCGAGTACTTGCCAAGCGGATGCACCCTACAGCTCAATCTGCTAGCGACGCCGTATGCTCCTTTGTGGGGGATGACGATCTTGACAAAGAATTCAGGTTCTTGTCCTGCGGCCAATGTCCATTTCCTGCGACACACCTAGATGAGCTTGAAGATTTCTGTCTGCGTCGGAGCTGAGTTCTAAAAGCATGCAGCCGAAGATGTGCATTCGAGTACACAATTCTAGCCTGCAAGATAGCCTCATCTGTGATTGTTCCGCTTGCACTGAAGCCATTCTTGAACGCGAGTCTCTTTCATGCTTCCCTTCCCTTGGTGGATGTGACATCTACGAACGTTCCTGTGTGGCAAAATTCCTGCCCTTTCCCTAAGTAGTACCGATGCATTCGCCTTTCACAAGCACGGTTTCTGTACTAGCTGTGGCGCGCACGCATCGCGGCTCCGAGGGGATGAAGAGTAGCTATCGCAAGGATTATGTCCTTCAGAAGTTTCCAATTACCTACAAAAGAGTGAGTCTGGATGTGCATATCGGCTGGACGAGAGGTCACCGGTCCCCATCACTATCCATTGCCATCTTCGGTGATCCAGCGTACACTCGACCGACCCTGTGAATCCCTACATCGAATGAAGTTAGAAGTACTTTCCCAGAAGTAATGCTAACCTGCTGGTTCTGCTAAAGGACGGGACAACATGGCGATCTCGGTGTATTTTGCGACACTAGACTATGTTTCGATGCCTGCTGACTCTCAGTCATAGCACCTATCCTTCTCGAGGCCCTATCAATTTCACTTAGAGCGCATCTGCTATGTTCAGCACCTTCTATACTCCGACATCGGGCATGGTTGTTGAGCGTGCTTGAAAGACAAGCGCGCGCGTAACAAGCTGAACAGCAAGAGAAGTCATCACGTGCAGTTCGAGCCCGGCGCGTTATGTGAGTTTACGACGCGACCAGGGCGATTAGATAGAGGCAGAGGGATCTGCTGATGAAAATCTGAACGCCGAAAAATATTGAGATGTATAATTTGCGGGCCATAGAGGATGATGAAAGACTTGGACAACTCAAAAGACGGTGTTGATTTATTTCCTGTCGCCGGCATAAGCAGAGTGCCTACGGGAGACTACCTGGTAACCTACGCATGGCTCACCAGATGATGTAGGGACAGATGTCGTCGGTCTTGAGGTGTAAGTTAGGGCGTCTTCAGGAAGTTTAATGGTTTGGTATACATGGCTCATTTGTGACAGTATACAATGCACACAGTGCTGGCTTTCATGGAAACGAACGAGGCTCTTAAGTAGATTATAACGAACCGTAAACCTTTTGCTTGCGTAGCGTTATTCAACTTGATGCTCGCAATTTGACGCGAAAGCGTTCTCTACGTATCATTCATTGAAAGCACGGAATTAAAGGGGTTGTCCAGACCTTGAGGCAGCCAATCAGCTGTCATATATTTGGCCGGTTTTCGCCGGCGCACCTCGGGAAAGTTCTTCTGTAACATCATCTTCACCAACTGGCAATGCTTGCCTTCAAGTCGTCGACACGCAATGCGCACCGCATAGCGCGCTCCTTTGCCACCGTCGTCGACAGTGCTGGCTACAAAGTCGCCTCGGTCGACGCCAACCAACCCACATCGTCGGTAACATTTCTCGTGAACGGCGGCACCCGATTCGAGTCTAAAGCTGGTGTTGCCCATGCTCTCAAAAACTTTGCTTTCATGGTAATTTCGAGTTCATCAAGGGTATTGTTCGTCTCATAGCATCACAGAGCACCAAATCTCGTTCCGCCTTAGGGAGCATCCGGGAGAGTGAATTGTACGGTGGTGTGCTGTCGGCATCCTTGTCGCGCGAACACCTCGCCTTGACTGCCGAATTCCTGCGCGGCGATGAGTACGTCGTCCTTGCATTCCTGTCTGTCGTCCTCTCATCGTTTACAGGGAGTTTTTCGTCAAACTCCTTACCGAGTTTGTTCAGTCCGCCAAATTTACCCGTCACGAATACGAGGAATACGTTGCACCCGTTGTCGAGAGCGAAACCGCCGAGGCTGCCGGAAACCCTGGTGTCACAGCTGTTGACCTCGCTCATGCCCTCGCCTTCCGCAACGGTCTCGGCGCGTCCCTCTTCGCCAACCACCGCGTCACTGTTGACGATGTTTCTGCATTCGCTCACAGCGCTTTCGGCAATGTCGCTGTCCTCGGTACTGGTATCGACCAGGGCGTCCTCTCTGAGCTCGTAAAACGCTATAGCCATAGTGCCCAGCCATCCACCTCCTCTACGCCTCCAGCTTCATCCTACTTTGGTGGTGAATCTCGCGTCGCGGCCCATGGCACCCCTACCGTGTTTCTTGGTTTCGGTACTACAGGCGCGACGAGTTCTGACATTGCTGCTTTGAACGCGTACTTGTCACCCACCCCCTCCATCAAATGGTCAAACGGAATTTCTCCCATCTCTCCCGCCATTTCTGCAGGCACCACCGTTCAGACCGTTTACCTTCCCTACACCGATGCTACCTTGTTTGGTTTCCTCATCCAAGGCAGTGATGTGAAGGCCGCTGGTACCGCCGCCGTTGCAGCGCTCAAGGCTGCTGCCAAGGGTCTCTCGAAGGAAGACTTTGCTAAGGCTTCAGCCAAGGCCAAGTTTGCTGCTGCTTCCGCTGTCGAAAGCAGGGAGGGTCTCTTGAACGTGTTAGGATCCAAGGTCTGCAGTGTCTTTCGATCGTGACTATCCCAAACTCAAAGTTGTTTTTAGGTTCTCTCTGGATCTGATGCCTCTGTTGAAGGTTTGTTGAAACCATTCGACGCTGTCACCAGTGCCTCTGTTTCCAAAGCAGCATCTGCCCTCGTTGCAGCGAAGCCCACGTTTGTGGCGGTCGGCGACGTTGCTTCCCTTCCTTACGCTGATGAGCTAGGACTATAATGTATTACATCAACGGTGGGATGTGATACCGAATAAAACTTATATTCCATTACGAAGTAGCATCCAAAGGCGCACAACGACGCGACGCATTCAATTCGCGCACATCACTTGAGGATTCCTCCAATTCATCTGTTTGTTTGCGCGCCTGAGGTTCTATGCTTCATCTCTAGAGGTTCAGAGTGCGCCTGGACGGTATTCAGAGGATCGATTTGCCAAAGAGTACGGAGTTCATTTACAAGTCGCCATCATCGTATTCAGATTGTGGAGTCATGTCGCCAGCGAGTACCGCATTGCTGTTTTTCGCGTTCGCGGCTCATCACTGTGACCATGAGTTCACAGGCCGCCTAACGAAGGTATAGTAAGATTCATTAAACTCATACACCAGCCCTCTGGTCCAAAGTTTGACTGCGTCCATGCGACGGGCAGCACTCCAGATTTCTTGGCCCTCCTTTTCATCTGCATGGATTCACAATTGTTTAGTGGTTATATGTTCTAGTTGAGACAATGTTACTATACTAAATTGAAACTTCTCCTATTTGACATCGACGTTTTTAATCAGGTATCATAGAAAAGTTGTCGAAATCCTTGGTGTACGACGCGCGAGCTTCAGGACCTACCGCAGTCTCATCGAGGTTCTCCGTGAGTCGGCCGTCGCGTATCTCACCATCTACATTGCTCTTTCAACGAAGGACAGACGAAAATATAGATTTCGTTCAACGTTTACCTACAAAGCCGAATATACCCGGGGTAACTGATTTTGTCGCGAACCACCATTATGTCAACACCGACCGCGTCGTTCGGGTCTGCGTTACCGCTGATAGCACTCCAACTAGGCTCTCGCGTGTTCTCCTTTGTTCTGAATCAGGCGCTCCTGCGGATCGCCACGCCAAGCGCATTCGGTACTGCCGCCATCCAGTTTGAGCTGCTATTGAACACCATCCTCTTTCTCAGCCGGGAGGGCGTCCGTACTGCTCTCTTACGTGTCAATTCGCCTGAATCGCAACATAGTAACGTCGCTTTCATTCCATTTCTTTTGGGATGCCCGATTGCTCTGACGACGTCGTATCTGTATGTCGCGTATGCTAGCGAGGAGACAAGCGTTCAGCCGTACTTCCGCGAGGCGGTACTGCTGTATGTGGTCGGTGCTTTGATAGAGCTCATGAAGGAGCCTATGCATAACGCGTGAGTTGAACCGTTTCAATCACACCAGGATACCGACACGTAGACGTGATAGCATCATGGCTGGATTAAGAACCACTATACGATTACGCGCCGAAGGCGCTGCTGTCGTTGGCAAATCTGTCCTGACATTCCTTGTCATGTTTTACGATCCCCATAAAGACGATCCTCGAAAACATTGCGCGCTGGTAGCATTCGCCTTAGGACAGGTCTTTTACTCCGTCTGCGTTCTGGTCATCTACCTTTATTACTTTGGTATCTCCAGCCTTGTACCTAGATTCCCGAAAGCCAATTCAAAGTACGCCTT
Source organism: Mucidula mucida (assembly GCA_015501055.1). Classification (NCBI taxonomy): domain Eukaryota; kingdom Fungi; phylum Basidiomycota; class Agaricomycetes; order Agaricales; family Physalacriaceae; genus Mucidula; species Mucidula mucida. Next base: position 44,962 of record JADNYV010000183.1, read on the forward strand.
TCCTTGTTAATATCTCTTTAACGCCGTCTGATGCATCCATCTTCTTCGTACAGAGGTAAAAGCCCACCACCTTTCTTCGACCCTCAGCTTTTGAGGCTGTCCGCGACCGTAACCTCCCAGTCGCTCATTAAACACTTCCTAAGCGAAGGCGACAAACTCATGCTATCCTGGTTTAGTCCCTTGGAAGACCAAGGTGGCTATGCCATCGCGCTCAACTACGGCTCTCTCGTCGCGCGCATCCTTCTCCAACCCCTCGAAGAGACATCCCGCTCGCTCTTCTCCCAACTGCTCTCAAAGAACGACCTCAACGCCGCCGCCGCCCGTCTCACATCCCTTCTCGCCATCCAGATCCCCATTTCCCTCCTCTTACCGACTTTTGGCCCCCCTTACATCGGGCTGGCATCTCAGATTTTTTACCCCCGAATACGTAGGCACCAGTGCACCGCGCGTGCTCTCTGCGTGGTTGTGGTACATCCCGTTCTTGGCGCTGAACGGCCAGCTCGAGGCGTTCCTAGCGAGTGCCGCGGACACGAGCGAGTTGAACGGGCAGAGTACGTGGATGGCGATCTTTTCCGTGCTCTATACGGGCTCTGCAGCTCTAGCGTACAGGCTTCACCTCGGCGATACATCGCTAGTGTACGCGAATGTGATCAACTTGGGTGCGCGCATTGTGTACGCGGCGGTTTGGATATCCAAGTATTTCCGCCGGAGAGGGGGAGGAGGCATCTTCAGTTGGAAGACTATGCTTCCGAGCGTGGGACTGTGCTCCTGGATGGTGGTATGTGGATTGGTAGTCCGTGATGCGGAGAGGCGGTCAGATATTCGGGATGTTATTGCTCGCGATGGGCGGGCTGCGTTGCTTTCTGGTGGAACTATTATCCATGTCGGGATCGGTGCTGTCTTTGGTCTGGCAACATTATGGCATATTATGAAGTACTCATACCGACCTCACTCTCACATGAAGGCTCAATAAAGTCTTTGCCCATTGCATTGCATTGCGCTTGCTCGGTCCGGTGATGCGGTAGCGTTACATCCCTGTCTTTATCCCATCATTATCTCTCTGAGGATTATCCCCAAGCGATAATCGGTATTTCTACCTTTGCAGGGTCTATGATGCGTACTATCGTCGTCCGTGTTATGCGTCCGGACGTCGACTCGTGGATACTCCCTTCCCTTCCGAGTCCTCACATGCAACGCTCTTTCAAGTTCGCATATTCGTTAGCGTTGGGATCATAAAAACTGCAGGATCAACTCTAGTACGATCGATTTGGAGCGGTACAGAGGATGAACAAGCGGACGACGGAGAGCAAGACATGAAGCTGAGTTGACATTGCCTCGTGACAAGCGTACCAGTAGCGTACCGATGCCATCTATTTCGGGGAGAAGGTTTGAAGTAGTGGTCCTCAATTCAGAATTTATGTGGCACATTATACAGGTACAAAAACCAAGCATCCTGGCCTCACTCGGACGCATTAAATGGAGGCTCTTCCTCGTGTTACATTTACCGCGGTTAAATCTACGACGCGTATGCAAAAACACGGTCCGGTGACGGAACGAGGCAGCCTGGTCTTCGTGACGAGATCTCCGCATGCTTCATGGGGCACAAGACCTGGATGTGAATTAGTATTACATGTTTCTTCGGACTATTTCTGCTACATAAAGGATGCGCCGGGCTCGAACGCTGGAGTACAGACTTTTCAACCTTCAATGCAGAAATCATCGCGTTCCTGCTCTTATTCGTGGCGCTCTGCGCCGCACAGGTTGGTCCGGGACGGTGACCGGCAACACTGCTGTTCACGATCCCACGATGTGTAAAGATAGCAGTGGGACGTACTTTGTGTTCTGTGGGCATTTAATCTATGAATCCCAACATTCAATGATTAATTTTCTTCTAGCGACGGGAGTTGGCATCGAAATTCGTACGTCCCCCGACAGAACTGCGTGGACCTATCGAGGCCTTGTTTGGCCCAACGGTGCGAGTTGGACCGACACCTACACTGGTGTATCTAGCGGGTTAGTCACGATTCATACCGTTTGGTGCTTTTTTTCGTTTAGCTCAATGACACTTTACAGGTCCTTGTGGGCTCCTGATTGTTATTATGACGGGAGCACATTCCACGTACCTTTGATCGTTTTTCCTCAAGGGAATTTTCGGGGCTCATTTCATTCCAGTTGTATTATTCGGCTTCCACCTTTGGTTCATCGCACGTACGCATCGTCCGTTTTACCTACGAATAATCCTGATGTTGATCTCTTCGTTTCTCAGTCGGCCATATTTTATGCGACTTCCAGCACTGGCCTACCAGGCAATTTAATCTTCAATCTGGGAACTATTATAGTTGTCTGATTGAATAACAGGGAGTTTTACGAACAAGGGTCTCGTCACTTCGACGACGACTAGCAGCGGTTATAATGTTTGTTTCTCTCTATACATTTTCGTCCAAGAACTCACGAACTTTTCCCTTTAGGCGATCGACCCCAAGTACGTATGTATTCGCAAGTCTAAAAAGACTGACATTCGTATTTGTATAGTCTTCTCGTCGGCGAGTGTTATTTTCACATCATGCTTTCGTATCGTTGACTCGAAGCCTTATCTCAGACGGCTCGAACTGGTATCTTTCATTTGGGAGCTTCTGGACGGGAATCAAAATCGAATCGTGAGTCCTGCATGAACTACCACATACTGTATCCTCATAACAAGGTCCAGTGTTTCTCCCTCTACTGGCCTTGTTACGGGTGGCATAACAGGTATCGCTCAACGTACTGCTAACAGCGGCGCCATCGAAGCTAGTGCCATCTATAAATTCGGAAGCTTTTATTATCTGTTCACTTCCTGGGATACATGTTGCCAGGGCACCTCGTCGACGTACAACATTCGTGTCGGCAGGTCTACATCGTGCGTATATGCTGTGTCTTACTCAAGGACTGAGCTATATAGATGTTTGATAGGCCGACTTCCGGCTACGTGGATGCCAGTGGCGTCGCTCTCACGGCAGGTGGAGGCACGCTTGTCCTCGGGACGCATGGCAATGCGAGTATGGAATAAACATTGTTGGATTACTCTGATCCTCCTCCCAGATTTTTGGACCCGGTGGTCAGGATATTATGACCGATGGCGATGGTCCCATACTTGTATATCGTGAGGCTTCCAATTGTTACTTGTGTTCGCATTTCATACTTCTTAACAGACTATTACACCTCATCTGGCAGCTTTGTAGGTCGTTACGCTTCTTTAGAAGATTCGGGTGATGACTGCTCTATAGTTGGGCATCAATCGCCTAGATTTCTCGAGTGGATGGCCGGTAAGGGTTTAGGAACTTCAGTTCACTATCTTCGATTACTTATTCAGACCGCAGGTTGTTGTGTAAAGCATCCTTTCTACTATCCCGCTGTTTCTACTGTTTCCAGGGATCAAATAAGATCTTGCCTACTTCTCCCTTGTCAAATGCACTGTATAGATCTACGGCTTGTTCGAAACCAACGATGCGGTCTACGAGACTTGATTCCCCGCCTACACCTCCAAATACGTCTTGCCGTTTCACTTTTGTTTTCGGTGTCAACCGGGGTACGGTCAAAAGGAATCAACCTTACCTAGTAAATCGAACGCCATTGGTAACATGGATCGAGCTGGGCAACGGCCAAAGTCCAAAGAAACGTTCTTGTCGTAAAGATTACCGCCAGTTAATGGAAAAGGCCGTTCGCCATGCACACCAACAGAGGAAATCACACCAAACGGACGCACAAGGTCGTATGCCAATGCAAGCGCACTGTTGTGACCGACAATCTCTAGAACAGCGTTACAGCCTACTCCAGAAGTCCATTCCTGAACAGTCACTTTGGCTTCGTCGACGCCTTGGGCAACAAAGGTGCCCAGAGTGTAGTTTTCGGCTCTGTTGACCATCTCGTAAATGGATGTCATCTTTTCTCTCCTCGATTGCAAGAGATCGATCCCAACAATGCGGTAGCGAAGCTGTTTCTTCGCCAGTTGGTCGAGCAGAGCGATGACTGTACATACGCCGACCGGACCCAGACCAATAACAGCAAAGGTCAGGATCGTATCGTCAGATTGGATAGCAGACGAAGGATTCGCCTCAACAAGATGGTCTGGCCAAGGTGTACCCAAAATGGCGGGTAAGAGCTTTGGGTGATGGAGGGCTTGAACAGCTGCAAAGAGGCCAGTTGGGAGGATATCGCCGAGGAAGAGAAGGGAGCTATCGGTAATGGAAGAAAGGTTCGCATATTTCTCCTCGAGGGCGGGGTCGGACAGATTGAAGAGTGTTCCGCCAGCCATCGGTACACGCACATATTGTGCTTGCGCGCCCTCCAAAGAAGGAGAACCAAACAGTTTGCTCTGCAAGCAACGGCAAGTGATGCCTAGCCGGCAGAATCTACAGGAGCGCGTCATGTTAGCGAAGTATGAGATGAACATCCAATAGGACCTACTGGCATTCGCCACAGTTGATTGTGAATGGCGACACTACCTTGTGACCGACTTTCAGCGTCGAGTATAAGCGAGGACGATCATTCAGGGCATTCTCATCAAAGTTGGATCCAAGCTCGACAATTTCTCCGATGAACTCGTGCCCACAGGTATGTCTGCGGGGCGCGCGGGTTAACATAACGGTCCGGCTGGCGGAGTGAGTGTTCCATCTCACATTTGATCAACTGCTTCATGTCCGCGGTAAACATGTAGGTCACTTCCTGCGTCAAGAATTCAACAAGAGCCATCATTGTCGAGGAGATGAAGCCTAGTACCGCATAATCCAGCAAACTGCGCTTCGATTCAGCTGATTTAGTTCCCGGATCGAGGGACTTACTTGAACTTTTACGATGGCATCGTCTGGATCACAGATCCTGAAAAGGCCAGTCAAATGTCAGGTAAGGCTTGATCGTAGACGAAACGTGTTCACTTTGGGGCGGGAATTTGCTCGACACGGATGTCGTAGGAGGGTGGGTGAAATCGGATGGCGGTGTGCATGGTGAGGTTGAGAACAGGATTGAAAGTTGAACAAAGTACAAAACGGATTTCGGGTCGGGTTATCGGGAACAGAATCCGAGTGCCTTATATCTGCCGGGGCGAACGCGCTGTGGCGGCGAATTATGCACCCGTCGTCTTCCTTCCTTGGTACTTAGAGTAAGAAATCTCGTCAAAGCGTTGCAATAATATATCGAAAAAAGGCTGGAGTCAGCTGGATGTCGGAAGACCATGTGAGGCCATGTGGCAACAACGGGCCGCCGGGTAACGAAATAGACTCACATCCTTCTTACAAGAACCCGTTCATTGTCTCTGAGGCTCAGTGAATACTGACCACTTGATTGAGCTTCGCTGCTCTGTATCTTTCTCTCGTTTCGCGCGACAAGAGATCAGCTCAATATGTACTCAATGAAGAGCGTCTTCTGGGTAACGAATAAGACTGTGCACAACTCACCGTCCCCATGTCGACGCACGTTTTTCCAGCAATTATCCTGAACATGCCTTCCAGAAATTGATTTGGAGCAAGAAAGGCCGTAAAAGACTTAAGGGTTCTACTTCCGCGTCGTATAAAGGTCCAGACGAGTGAAACGAGCGGATATCGACTTGCGTTCCTTTACATGGCATTCTCATCGCGCTTTCTTGTCCTAGTGGCTGGCGTAGTCGCGTCCGTCAACGCGTATGTTGGCCCAGGCGTCGTCACAGGCGACACCGCCGTTCACGATCCTACGATGTGCAAGGACAGTTCCGGGACATACTTTGTATTCTGTGCGTCCGGAATCGCGCACACTGGTAGCTGCCGGCTAATATGTTGTCGTATTCAGCGACTGCCCCGGGCATCGCTATCCGCACGTCTACGGACCGTACGGCATTTTCTTACCTTGGCGAGGTCTTCCCCGATGGTGCGACTTGGACCGATGAATACACTCTGACGAGCAACGGGTACGCATGTTCCTCGCGCTGAATGGTGATAGCTTATAAGGAGGGTCATATGTAGCAATCTTTGGGCCCCCGAATGCCACTATGATGGCTCGCAGTTTTGGGTACGCGCGTATTCTCCGATCTCAATTGGAGAATGATTATCCAATGCTGCACTAGCTCTACTACGCTGCGTCAAGCTTCGGGTCTCAGAACGTTAGTCTCGCGAAAGGATAGTGTGATCAAACAGCTAAAACTATACATAGTCGGCGATCTTTTTGGCGACCTCATCGACCGGTCAACCAGGTGCGTGACTTTGAACTCGAGGTGGCGCGTCTTTTTCAACGAGAACTGTGAAGGTGACTGGACCAACAAAGGCCTCGTGACTTCTACGGCTAGCGGTGACAGCTACAACGTAGGTCTTTTCCCCGTTCAAAAATACCTCAAATGAATGTTGTTCTTAGGCTATCGACCCCAAGTGAGCGATAACGACCATTCCTCTGTGCACTGCTAACCGTCTGGGGAATCGTCCTAGCTTGATTATTGGTGCGTCCCAAACTTCAAACTCGCCAGTACATCTGAAAACTAGGCCATTCCATTTTAGATGGCAGCACCTGGTTCCTTAGCCTTGGAAGCTGGTGGACCGGTATCAAAGGAACAACGTTTGTTCAACTCTTTTTGCTTTATCGGCATTCGCTGACTGCATTTTCAGAGTCTCCTCGTCCACCGGTTTAGGTGCTGGCTCTATCACAAATCTTGCGACACGCACCGAGGCAAGCGGCGCAATCGAAGCTAGCTCGATCTACAAGTATGGGAATTACTACTACCTCTTCACTTCATGGGATGTTTGCTGCCAAGGAACCTCGTCGACTTACAACATCCGCGTTGGGCGAGCGGATAGTGTTTCTGGGACGTACTATGATGCTGACGGCGTTTCGCTTTTGGAGGGTGGAGGCACTCTTGTTTTAGAAACTCACGATGCGGTACAGTCTCACCATTTAGTATGTCCTTTTGGGTACTTAAACACAATTAGATCTATGGTCCCGGAGGGCAGGACATATTTGAAGATGGCGATGGCCCTCTCCTCATATACCGTACGAATTCAGTTTTTATCTGTGGCCTTTGCTGACTGCCTATCACAGATTATTATACCTCGGATGGGAGCTTCGTACGTTACTAATTGCGCGTGAAAACTCTATATCTCATTCTGCAAATCCTGACAGCTCGGAATCAACCTTCTTGATTTCTCTACGGGATGGCCTGTGAGCAACATGAATTGCGTTATCAGAGGTGTTCACTGACCTTCCTTCAAGGTTGTGGCTTAATAGGCGGCGATACGTGAACATATGCTCATTCATATCTATATACCTCTCGAAGAATACTATCATTTCACAGTCCGTGGCGTGGCCTAAATCCCCAAGGAGTGTGAATCTTTCCGAGTCGGGTTATGCGCTCATGCGATGTTTGATTTGCACCTCAAAACCAGAACTATATAACCCTCCCAGTCTTGCAATACAATGAAAATCTCTTTCGCCTGACATTCTCGACTGAGAGGTCTGGATCCAGGGTTTGAAGAACTGGTTCCGTCGAGTCCTGCATCTCGGTCGTTGCCGATAAAAGCCCCTAACTATTATTTTGTGGGCCGACTTGCTACTCGTCTACTTATACATGTCCTTGGAGTGGTCGCCCCGACCAACCTGCAGTCACCCTCCTCAGACATGTGGAACACCCATTACGACGTGATTATTGTCGGCGGCGGCGTCGTTGGCTGCACCCTCGCTCATGCGCTCTCTACCATTAAACGCGAGAAACCCCTTCGTATCGCCGTCTTGGAGCGCTCGCTGGAGGAGCCAGATAGGATTGTTGGCGAGCTCTTGCAGCCTGGAGGCGTTGCATCGCTTAAGGAGCTTGGCCTGGAGTGGACACTTGAAGGCATCGACGCTGTGCCTGTCTACGGCTACTGTGTCGTGAACAAGGGCAAGACCGTGCATATTCCCTACCCAGACGGTCGTGAAGGACGCAGCTTCCACCACGGAAAGTTTATCATGAACCTGCGCGAGGCGGCGAGGAGAGCAGAGGGTGTGGATCTCATCGAGGCGACAGTCACTTCTCTCATAGAGTCCAACTTTAACAAGAAGGTGACGGGAGTACGGGCGACGAGGAAGGATGGCGTCACCACTGGCGTCGAGGCGGACAAGGAATCTTTTTTGCCGACCTCGTTATCGTCGCAGACGGCTGCTTCTCCAATTTCCGGGCTCCAGTCATGGCCGAGCAATTCTGCAAACCTGTCACGAAAAGTCACTTTGTCGGGCTCGTCCTCGAGGACGCCGTTCTACCTATTCCAAAGCACGGAACAGTGGTCCTCGTCAAGGATCACGGTCCTGTCCTTCTCTACCAGATTGCCGAGCACGATACGCGTCTTCTTATCGACATCAAGCAGCCATTGCCTGCTGATCTCAAGGTATGTCTCTCGCCCTTTTCACTCCTTCCACAACACTCATATGTTACTAGAACCATATCACCACCCGCGTCGTTCCCAACTGCCTACCTCTGTTCAAGGTCCCATTCTAAATGCCTCAAGAGTGATCGCATCCGCCGTATGCCCAATTCATTCCTGCCGTCCGTCAAGCAAGGCACGTCCACCCTTCTTTCCAAGGAAGGCGTTTTCTCGTGGGCGATGCTTGGAACATGCGCCATCCGCTTACTGGCGGCGGAATGACCGTAGCCTTCAACGACGTTGTCGTTCTACGTGACTTGCTCACACAAACGGACAAGTGGGGTAACTGGCAGGACGTTCGGGAGTTTTGCACAAGTGGCACTGGCAGAGGAAGCCCGTTGCTTCAACGGTGAACATCCTGAGTGTTGCCCTCTACGACTTATTTGGCGCCGACGGTAGTGTTGCTCCTGCAATGATGAAAGGCATTTCATTAATCGCTATTCTAGATGAGGATCTCGAGTCCTCCGAACTGGCTGTTTCAAGTATTTTGAACTTGGCGGTGACTGTATTGCCGGCCCCGTCTCTCTCCTCTCAGTGTAAGATCCTTCCGTTCGGACTGTCGAAACGATACTAAATTGGTTTAGAATATCCCCTCCCCGGTTGTGCTTTTCAATCATTTCTTCTCGGTTGCTTTCTATTCATCTGGTGCATGTTCATGCATCCACGTCTGTGCAGACACATCGAGACGAGAAACCCAAAATGTTGGCCCCACGCTTGGACGAATACCCCTTCCTGTTCTTCAAGGCTCTGCGTGTGGTACGTAGCATTCGCTTCTCCGTAGCATCTGATCTGACCTAGTCGTAGTTTTGGACTGCGTGCATTGTATTCGGACCATTGTTATGGTCAGAGATCCGATGGTGGTCGCCAGATGATAAGAAGGCGAGAAATAGAGCGTTCTTGTATACCCTTCCGCTTCCACTTCTTCTTGGAGCCGCTGTTGCCTACACGCTTCAAGTCCAATAGACTAGAAAGAAGGACTGCGAAGTTGGGTTTATTATTGGGGAGTAGTTTATGATATGTATTATACTTGTTAGCGGTTCCTAATCAGTGGATAATTCAGCACGCAATGAAAGCTTTTCAAAGTTTCTACAGTCTTGATGAGAGAGCTGTATCATACACTGGCAGTGTTAGTTAGACTGTATGATACTGCATAGACGAAAGTCCGGAAACTGCCGTTGTCGGTGTTACGGACCGATAGGAAATGCTGATTTCGTCACTTGGCCAACAACCGTCACAATGAGCTTTCAAGATATTGAGGCGGGGTACTCGCGCCCCAACAATGCTCCGCCATCATCTGTACCGCGCTCGGGCGAGGATGCCTCTTTCCTATCACTGCAGTCGTCGCTGTCTCTCCAAGTCTTCAAGATGAATGCCAACGTGCAGGGCATCCTAAAGCTCGTGGATCAGCTCGGGACAACGAAAGACTCTGATACGCTGAGGAAGAGCCTGTGAGTCGCCTATTCAATACTGCGGTTCTATGCTTATCTGGATGTTAGCCATGACCTGACGGAAACGACAAGAGCAATGGCCAAGCGGGGGTCTGAAGATTTGAAGAAACTAGCTGCGCAACAATCATCGCTCGTGCGTTCAAATCAATTATACGAGATGCCGAAATGTTCATGCATATCCGTTAGCCCCACCAGCGGACATCCCTCCAGAAGACATCGCATGATTTCCAAATGTCCCTAGCGGCTTTCCAGCGTGCGCAACAAGTCAGTGCAGAACGCCAACGGAGCGTCGTGGAAGGTGTCAAACTAGCTGTTGAAGATGAGCACGAGTACGGATACCTTTCGTTATTCCAGCATCGCCATGTTCACGTTCCATAGGCATGACGAGGAACCGCCTAGTTCTCCGCAACAACGGCAGGCGCAGCTCCTGCAGCAACAGTTATCGCCTCATGAGCTAGCATACCAGGAATCCCTGATTCAGGAGCGTGAACAGGACATTCGTGAAATCGAAACTGGAATACACGAACTCTCCGAAATATTTAGGGATCTTGGAACATTGGTGGAGCAGCAGGGCGGCATGCTGGGTGCGTCGTGTGATTGATGTTCTTCGCGCCCTCTAATCGGGCGCCTTGTTTTCTAGACAACATCGAGTCCAACATGTCTTCCATTGCGGTAGACACGTCTCGAGCATCTGAAGAGCTGACAACTGCTGCGGAGTATCAAAGACGTGCAGGCAAGAGAGCCGCGTGTCTGATGATCATCCTTGTGATTGTCGTGGCCATCGTCCTTCTTGCTGTAGGCCAAATTCCCTGTCTGCGTTGCGCGCGTACTGATCCTTGCTCTAGGTTCTCTCATAGTTGTGAAATATACCTGCTCCTACTATTATTAGATAACTTCATGATTCATGCCGCTATATTTATGTTCATTCAGTGACTGGGACACTTCTCTCTAAAGACTATTTAGATTGTGGGTTGTTCGTAATTTTGTGACCTTCAGCCTGTTCATAATATGTGGCAAAGCATTCATGTATTCGGGTTTGAAAACCGCTGGCTGAAACTTGTAATACTAATTCGCATCCAGATACCAGGTCTTGTGCAATGCATCCAAGTGAGGCGGGATGGTGCCAAAATGCTTTTTTTGTACCGGTATAATGTGCCACTTCAAACCTTCTCCACATAGATGGCCTCGGTACGTCGGACGGTCATCTCTGAGCGGTCTATCAGGATGGAATACAGCCGTATCATGCCCGAAGACTCTGGTTTTATTCCTGGAACCGCCCCTTCCCTTGAGCAATGTTCACGGCCAGAACGGGACTCGCCACATATGTGTGCGCCATCCTGTTGGACATTGGTTGGCTTTGACGTGAGACGCGTCGAGTGCGCCACGTAATGCCAGAAAAATGGCGTTGGGATTGGAATCGATGAAAATGAAAGATTCGAGAGAGCAGAAGCGAAAGCCGCCGTGAGAAAAGATAACACGTCTGAGATGATGCAGATGTCTCAAAGTCGATTCACAGTGGCAAAAAGCTGAGTGCATACATGTCACTTGCAGGACAGGTTGTGTTGCCTGCCGTCAACGCGGTGGTCAAGTCCATTCAATTAGACTTACAACACCGCGTAACACCCATAAACAGGCCACGTCCTTTGTCCCTTGAGTAAAATAGAGGCTCAATCTGGCTAGGGTTTTTGTCTTGTATTTTTCGCGATGAGGAGAGTAGGACTTGCCACACAGGTCACGAGGGAAGAAACTTGAAAGGTCCGAGGCCATATTAAGGACCTAATCTAATCTAATCGAGACTATCGCCTTACGCCACACTCCGTCCTTACGTTCAGCTGGATGGTCGGACATTGCTGGATTCCTTCATAAGAGTAAAGAGGTTGAAATGGAGCTTCTTATTAAGTGCGTAAACGGGTTGAATGACTGGTAAGAGAGAAAGCCGTGGTGCATTACGCCACTTGTCGTAAAGCTCGGCGATGGCAAGCATGCCTACAAATATGTGTAAGAGAGCGATGTAGCTTTGTGCCGTAGGATTGACTGTACCGTATGCTACAAATACACAGGCTTATATACTAAACTACTGTGATACTGGAAGGTTCTATCTGAGTCAAGGATGTGGGGAGGCGGGGCTCAGTCTTGGGGCGGATCTACGAGCTACGAGCTACGAAGGTGCTCGAACCTTCCAATAGATCTCACAAACCCATCAACACCAAGTTTGCGTCCCCGAGTGCATGACGCGTCTATTCGCGTGTACTCTTCGCTGGGATCTCCCAATGCAAGAGGGAACACAAACCGATCACGGTATCGTCGCCGTTAACCCGACGCGTTCATCGCCGCTTTCACGGCTGACTCATGCTAGTAGAACACAGGATTAGAATCTCTAGTACAATGTAGGTAGTACAAATATGAGGTGAATACCCGTGGTAGGGCATCGGTTTGCCCTAACACGAGCCTTCCTAACCGAATAGCGCGATTGCAAGCCGCTTTTCTAATCGGGCCTTAACCGGGCCCGTTATCTCAACAGTAACACAGAAGCCGTACGCCATGCTCGCGCGACCAGCTGGTACGCCCACCGAATATCCGTGGACTTTGGGGCAAATTTTGGGGTACTTACACCTGAGCCTTCCAATGATGACTTCCTGAGAGTTTTCTTCTTACTGCGATCCACCAACGTATAGCTATATAAACGCGCACGAATATCGCCTATTAAACCACCGTCGCCGTTCTGTTGCAACCATGTCGTCCACGATTACCTTCTACGATAGTCCTGGTTCTCTTCCAGGCAGCCCACCGGGTCCTCACAATTGGAAGATAAGGTCAGGTTCAATGATAAACAAATTGAAGACAAGAGCTCAAGGCAAATGCAGATACACGTTGAACTTCAAGGGCCTCCCATACACTACGGTTTGGGTTGAAAAACCCAGACATCAAAAGTCTCTACGGGAAACTTGGAGTTTCCGCAGTTTTCACTAAAGCCGACGGCAGTCCATACTACACACTTCCTCTGATTCGCGACACATCCACCGGCGCCATCATCTCCTACTCTCTCGCTATTGCCGACTATCTCGACAAGACCTATCCCAACACACCACAGCTCTTCACTCTCGGCCCAGATTCTTACACCCTTCTCGCCGCCTTCTCCGATGCCTTCATCTCGAAGCTTGGGCATCTATGGCAGTTCGTTCTCCCCGCGATGCACCGCGCGTTGAATCCCGCAAGTCAAACTTACTTCGAAACGACCAAGTCGGTGGTGTTGAGAACATCGACCTTGGAAGCTGCGGATCCGAAAGGTGCGAAGCGCGCAGAGGAGTGGAACAAGGTGAAGGCGGACTTTGACAGAGTCGCAAAGTGGTACTGAGAGGGCCAGAAGTTTGTTGTTGGTGACAAGCTGTCGTGGGCAGACATGGAGGTCGGTGGGGTCGTGCTTTCGTTGCGCATCATCTTGGGTGCTGAAAGCTCGGAATGGAAGGCGATGACGGCGTGGAATGGGAGACGCTGGGCTCAGCTGTTGAAGGATTTGGAACCATATGAAGTTGTGAAGGTTTGAGTTTTTGATACAGCCTTTTACAATCTTGTACTGAGCGACCTTCTGGGGATCATGCATGAGACTTTCTCCCCGATTCTTTCAATGCGAGAATAGCCACCCGTCTTACTCCTTATAACCCGATCCATCTGGTAATTGCAGGCTGGCCGTCGCCAGCAAAGCAGATCAATATGAGTTTTGCCAGAGAGCCCGTTAAGAGGAGACGACGAGCACAACGTGATCGACTGCACCGACAGCCCGAGCACCTTCAGCCCACATCCGTGTCACGACGCGACAAATCTCTCTATTTGTCTCGTCTATGGCGCGAAGAAGGTGCTCCGATTCGGTCATGAGCGCAAGCAATGTCCGCGAGGAATGGATATGCTTCGTGTCTATTTTCCAGGGGGCAAGAAAGTACCAATGTCGTCGCACTAACGAGAGGTATATAGGTACTAAAATTAAAAGGTCCATCCTCTGCCCAAGAATGTACGAAATTGTCTAGTATGTCCGTGAAAGGTATCGTAAAGTGTGCCACGAACTAATGAAGGACAACAATAGCAGCAGCACCGGCGATGAGAGCTACCAGTGTCACACCATCATGGAAGTAAGACTTTAAGGATAGAGCACCATCACTGTCTGAGCCTCCAGATGATGAAGATCCGCTGGCAGAACCTAGTAGAACCAATGAGTATCCTACATGAAGACGAGATAGATGAAAGTGCACGTACCAGTATGCGACGCTGCAGTGCCCACGACACTGACGGAGCCCGCGCTGTTCGTCGCAAGGGCGATTCCATTGCTGATACTGCCGGTGGTCTTGCAGTTGCTCGAGGTCGGTGTCATCTGCACTGTCGAGGGCGTGACTGTCGTGCCGACAGTGTACGACACAGCCGAGCCATCCTGCGTCAACACGCCTGTGAAGAATTGCGCAAAAGTGGAGTAGCCGGTTGAGCTGCCCTCGATGGAGGTGATGTATACACCAGGAGGATCTTTAATGAGCATGAGCACCGATGATATATAGATCGAAAGACCGGAATACAACATACATGCGACTTCGCCGTCACAGCTCTCAAAGGTCCCGTTGAAGTCATAGTTTCCGGGCATGACAAAGTTGCAGCCCATCTCGTCGAGCTTGTGTTCGCACATGACGCCCGCGGACCAGGTGTCGTTCGCGTTTGTGCAGATACGGAAACAGACCTGGTTGTATGACTGTGGAACGTGTGAATTTGTCGTTCCTAGTCTACGAGGAGACTAGTGGGCTTACGATGAAAGACTAGGAGACAAGTCAGTAACGCGGTATACTATCACGGAAGAGATACCACATACCATCCACTCCTCGAAGCTCTGGTCTTCTCCAGTGACGGCGTTAGTGGTTACATTACCACCAACTGGGTTACCGTCTCCAGTCGCACCGTGCGGGTCGAGCTCACCTCCAAAGTCTTGATCTTGGAGGTTGAGCTTCGTAAAGTCTCCGTAGGCTTTGAGCTCCACGTAGAAGTCTACATCATCAAATCAGATTCACACATACGCCAAAGTGGAGCCCTTTCCCCAGCGTGAGAATCAGAAAAAACACACATACCCGTCTTGATGAAGGATGCCCCAGTGACGACGCCGTCTGGGATCACACGGGCGTTGTTCCGCGCTTGCGTGCACCACGCCACTCAAAGGCCTCGATTCGCCGATGGTAACCCCTGCGTCGGGAGGCGCGAAGATGCACCAGTCCTTGGAGGCTGTGTTAATTCAGTTTTCAACGTAGTAACGCGAGAGGTACGAACATCAACAGAATTCAGTGAGATGAGTCTGGCCATGGACGTCTGGTTGACAGCCGTGCCCATGGTCGCTTGCGGTGGGTTGGTAGTACCCATCGTTCCCGTGGCTATTACGCCGGGAGACTGAGCAGACGCGCCACCAGCGGCGAGGGCGAGCAAGGCCAGTGGGACAGACATAGAGTGAGTAACGAGTGTAGGGATGGGGTGGTGGGTGGTGGTGGTTGTAAAGCTGAATGTTGTTGGAGTGAGAAGAGGGCTGTCCAAAATTTAACAAATCGAGCTAGAGAGGTTTTGCTCCAACATTAAGTAAACCCAGGTTTATAAATAGCACGCCACTTTCATAAACGCGCTGAAACGGGGGTTTCGGAGACCGGGTCGGTTTGACGTGCTCTGATCGTCAAGTGAGTATTCAGTCATGTTCTGATAGAGCGCTAATCCGTTTATTGGACGAATTATTGAGAGCATTCTAGCGCTGGCAAGACCTTGAGAAATGTTAACGCGAGTGGATCCTGAGCTGTGGATTTCGTTGGAGCTCGAATCTGATGGAAATTTCAAAAAATGGTGAGCTCGTACCGACGAGCTGAATTTGGGGTGTGTTGCGATGGCGCTTTCGTTCTATTTTGGAGTCGTCCCGCCTCTGATGATTTCCGTGTTTCCTCCGCCCGGATGGTGGAGTCATTTGGAGGCGAGCAGTCGCAGTACGTCAGAGTAGAGTTCAAGGCACACGAAAGTTGAACGAAAGACGTAGAAGCGTGAGAGTCTCGATTCGTCAGCGGCATTTAACGTGCATCACTATTCCTCTCTTCGTCGCCTAGCGCTCTTTGAGGTGGGATCACCGAAAATGAATGCTCGCATGTATGCAATACTACTTTTTCTTTGATAATCATCCTCTAGCACCATTCAATCAGAATGCATATTCTTTCTACAGAGCAAACTCGGTAACGCCACAAGGCTCGGAATTTCATGACTAGATGGATTGATTCTGAATGTATATGACAGCTTCTTCGGTCGTCTCGTCCTCTAGTCCCAGCTCGTGCCCTGCCGCGAATGAATGATAACAAGGCAGTCACCCCAAATGTGCATTTTGGTCTACGAGGTCGGAGGTAGCAGCATCCATCCCCAAGCGAATTACAGTATCGTAAAATAAGTTATAGTTTTGTCCGTGAGTTATGAATGTGAATGTATGCTTTACTCTTCTGCCACTAAAGGAAGATCACGCATGGAACGCATAGAGGACCTCTAGTCGTCATCCTCCATCGTGAGGCTCAGACGATCTCTAACTAATCTCGCGACTGCTTCGCCATCTATGGGAATCGCATTCCCTGCAGGACGCATTTAGGAATTAAAAGGTAAAGTCAAGTGCCACGAACCTTGGAAGCCTTCGACATAGGCAGGAAGAGGCACGCCTGGACTGGTAAATGATCTGAAATGCGAGATCAGGAACTGGATGATGGTAGAATATAAAGGTACGCACTCAGAGTTCCAGAATCCGTAATGTGTCATTCCCAATGCTCGAGTAGTGTATTCGTAATCGTGGGCAAACCCGCCCGGGAAGAAGAATTCTATCACAGTCGACCGTGGCGTCGGATTCATCCAAAGAAGGGCGGTCAATCCATTTCCATGTACACCCATCATGACCTAGAGAAATGAGGAAGGGAAATAATGATAAACAAGGAGCTTACAGTAGTTCTGGCCGCAAGTTGTATTTGCTCCTTACGAGATAGCTTGTCCATACTTACGACATTGACTTCCCAGCCGAATTCGTCGCGGAGTTTGAAGAGTTCCGCAACAAGTCTTTCGTGATGCTCAGGAATGAGCATACGACGTCCCCACTCCTGACGAGAAATGTATGTGATGACGGGATTGCCAGTGGTACCACCGCCAACGTCAGCGTCTAACCCGGCGGCCTTGACAACATTGTTACGAATAGGCATCCACCAGTATGCATTGCCAGGTAATCCGAAGGCCGCGGCGGCACTTCTTTGGTAACGTTGATAGTTGTAGGATATCATGGAAGAAGAGCGGTCGGCAAGAAGAACACGTTCGAAAACGAAGGGGACGTCGAGGTCGATGTGGTCGCGCCAGTCATCCACAAACTCCATAGTAAGAGAGGGGAAGGATGCTCTAATGACCCATTGATTCATGGAGGCATAATCACGCCAATGTTGGGCGTCGATGCGGTTGAACATGAGGCGGCGAGGAGGAGGAAGAGAGGTGGTGCCATTAATGGTGATATGACGGTCTAGAGAACTGTAAGTCCGCCACAGACCAAACCAGAGCTCTGCAGACCAATGATAGTAATGTGTGATGCTATGAGGAGCGCGGTGAGCGAAGAACAAGGACATGTGTATGCCTTACTATTGTTGCGGGTCGTTGATGAAGAACTAGACAGTGTTGTGAGTAGATAATAGATACAGAACGAGTCAACTCACAGTCACTCCATCGATGATTTGAGCGCCCGTTCCAAAAAGAGTTTTTGCTTGTTTCGTTGAGATAATTTGGATGTCGTCTGAGGTAGGGAGACGAGAATCCTCTGCCTCTTTGCCTTCTTTGATCTCTATTCCTTTTGAATACATGGTGGACACGTCTGGGAGTGTCTCAGGGTGGTCAGACACAACATAGACGATGCCCTTGTAGATATACAATTTGTCGAACAGCGTCCATCCTAGTAGCCTTTAAGCAGAAAGAAGAGTCGGTTGTGGCCGGACACACCTGGAGCATGGGATATCAGCTGAGTCGCAGGCACTGGAGACGGACCCCATGTCAGTCGAGAATGCAGAACATCTGGGATACTTTGGGGTTGCTGTGTGAGAGATTCGCGGTCGGCGGCGAGAAGAGACGGCTGGTATGTCGATGGCGGGGACGAAGCAAAGAAGTACAGAACAATGAGGGCGAGTACGCCGACCAGCAGTACTTCCCGTCGCGTGGGAGGAGGAACAGACATTGTTCAAGGGAGCTTAGACAGGAGCGTGATGCAGATTTGCCGTTGCGGAGTTCGGCCCGAGCTTGCCGATCCTTCGTTCGGTCCTGGTCGAACCGCAATATCTGGAAACGGCTTTTCTCCTGCTATCTCTAGTGGAGAGGCTCTTAAACTGCCGTTGAACCAGTAAACACCTGACCTTCAAGGCTGTCACCACATTGTGACCTGTGACTGACGCGATAAATTAAGGCTTGTCCACGAACGGCGTGCACCCAAGGACTCACAAGTCATCGTCGCCGGCCGCCGCCATGGACAACAGCGACCAATGGTACCAGGATCCCAATAACACACAGGGCTCGGCCAACTCTGTTCGTGACGCCCACCGTCTACTAGGCGCTTACCCGATGGCGTCTGCTACGCCATCTACACACGGTCAGTCGGCCATATATATGGTTTCCAATAAACCTTATATTATCTCTAGTCGCGCGTCATCTCAATGGTTTCGCCACGACAGCCGCGCCGCCCTCGTTCGTCCAACCGGCCTACTATGTACCATACCCTCCTGGTCCTCCACCCCGGTACACCGAATATGCACCAGAATTGTCCTATTTAGCCTCCTCAAGCGCGTCTGCGGATGATTCTGGATACTGGGAAAGCTCGCGTGATACTGCAGTGACGCTGATAAACGAGCAGGCAGGACCGTACGTGCCTGACCTCAACCTTAACTCCTCTCCTCATCAGCGCATTAGATCGTACCCATATCCTTCCGAAACGCATTGGTCCCCAAGCGTAAATCAACCTTCAACGTACTCGACAGGAGCCTTCGCGCACTCGATTTTTCAACGGACAACACCAACGGCTGCCTACCCCACACCACCACCTCCGCCAATTTCTTCATCTTCATCGTCTCTGGCATTCGCTCTAGGGAGACCAGCCGCACAACCACCGCCATCGCCATCAAAAGTTTATACCCCCGACGAATCTACAGCTTTTGTAAACGATTTCATCACACGCAAAACAGAACAGTTGAAAGTTGAGGAAGCGCCTCCTCGCCCTACCACTCCGCCACGTAAACGAGAACTGTCCCCGCAAGATAGTCCTGATCCTTTGGCTCTCAGAACAACTACACCCAGCCTCATACATTCCCATGTCACTCCGCAGAAACGCAAACCTGTCGTGGAAATCAGCTCGTCTCCGTTCAAGCGCATGTCGATTGAATCGCTTAGAACAAAGTCATTGATCGACTCAAAAGGTAGGAGTCGATCAACGACCTCTCTTACTGCCACACCTACCTCTTCCCGACCTTCAATTCCACCCACGCCGAGTACTATTTCTGGTTACAATACACCTAGACGCAGGCCATATGTCGCGGTACCTCCAAATCCATGGATGACACCCACGACGATGGGGAAGCAGAAGAAGGTTGTTGAAGACGATTCTCCCTACGAGTTAGGAGGATTCGGGTCGGAAGATGACACTCTCCCAAGCAGTCCTCTGAAGAGCGCTACGCGTGGAAACAGAGACGACCGAGGTATCAGGACTGTTATATTTGTAAATTCGTTGACTGATCAAAGCTATCTAGCCCCGTTGGATAAACTCGCCGCCCTCTTGTCGGACATCTTCGAGGCTGAAGATAGCATCCCAGTCGACGTTGATCTCACAGATCTAGACGACAGGTATTGGTCTCACTCAACCATTGACTGTTCCCGGCCTCAACTACATCCAAACATGATTCGGAAACTTTCAAAGTACATTGGCTATGTCTCGAGACCTACAAAGCGCGTTCGACAGGGCGTCACAGGGTCACCACGTAAATCGCGTATTGGACAGGTTGAGACTGCATCATTGTCGCGCATTATGAAGGTACTTGAACGTTCCGTCAAGTTGGGCGAAGACGTGGATCCTTTTGTATGGGCCCATCTGGCACCTCCGTCGGCTAGAAAGAATCTCAGTCCCAAGAAACAGGCACGGACGAGAAAGCGCTCCAAGTCCAAGACGCCTGGGGAAGCCGACGAGGAGGCGACCGAAGGGCAGGATGACATGGTCGTCGACAAGCGGGAACCCTCATCTGTCGATTTTGAGAAGGTAGCACTGCAAATCGAGCATAACAGGGCTGCTATTCTTGCGGCGGAGTGCTGCATCACGCTACTTGGGAGTGATAGGTTACCGAAACAGGTATGCTACCATCACTTACCATTTTCTCATCTCATTCTGCGATAGCTATATTCCGAGGAACTCATCACGTCTTGTTTACAAACCGTCAAGAACCAACTAAATCAAGTCATATATCCTTTCGTTGAGGCCACTCCAGAGACCGCCAATCCCTTACTAGCGCATGTGATGAAGGACCAGAATTGCAACAAGATTATGCAAGAGATCTTCCAGACTTTGTCAGCTGCTATGCCTAGGATCAACTCGTTGGTCAATGCGGAGAGCGTCTCAATGTCAGATTCGATCATAATATCCGCGGTTTATATCGCCATCGGTCCATTCTTCGTTGTAGAGGCTGGTGGTGAGGAGGGACGAGGAAAGAACAAGGGTAACGAGAATGTCGTCATTCGCACCTTTGGCAAGAGTGCGATGAGAGGGCTCCGACTAGATGCCTTGACATTAATACGCAGCATATTTGCCAGTCATGAAGAGCAGCGATCGTGGATTATTGAGGAAATCTTGTTATCTCTTATCAAACTTTCCGACTCGAAGCAGAAGGCTGGACAGTTCAAGTACGTAGTCTTTTCACTGAGACTACTCATCTCATTTTGCAATTAGACTTCGAGACGGTCGCTCCATTCGGACGGTTTCTGCTCTGCTCCTGCAATTGGTACAAACATCTGCGCACGACGTGCGCATCTCGGCGAAGAAGATCGAGAACGATCGACTACAGAAATTCGCTTTGCGTCGTCAAGAGAGCATGAATGAGAGTCAAGTCATTAAGTCTGAACCATTCATGGATGAGCACGATTCTGAGGTAGCGGCACTTTTTCTTATTGGTATCCTCGCTCAGCGCCATGCAGGAAGTTTCGTTGTATTCATCTGGGCTCGAGTCGGCTACCAAGGCTGCGAAGGCTATCATCTTGTTCTTGACCCGTCGTTCTGGCACCGGCAAGGCGACCAAGAATTCCAACGAAGCCGAGTATCGTCAGATCTTCGACAATCTGCTACAAGACGTCCTCGTTGTTTTGTATTGGCCGGAATGGCCGGCTGCTAGTCTTTTACTGAGTGTTGCTTCCAAATTCATGGTGCGTGTATGCTCCTCCTAAACAAGCTAGCTTGTTGCTGAGTAAACCCAATTTAGGTCGCTGCCTTGGATGATGTCAAGGATTCCAAAGATGGCCAAGCCGACAACAATGCAATCAAGACGATAGCCCTCGACCACCTCGGTGTGATCGCTGCCAAAATCCGAACAAGCGTTCTCAACGTTCAAAGCATTACGCACAAGTCAAAGCTTCTGAAACCTTTAGATGAGGTGTTTACATTTTTGATATCACGATTTCCTGTCTGATGCGTTCGAAGATCGTCGGTCGTGTCGACACGAAAGAGTTTGAAAAACTTTTGACTGTGTATCATGAGGTGTCGTCCCATTTGGCGAAGCGGTCTACAGAAGATCCAGCGTACGATGTGAGTCCCGTTCTCGATACATCGTTCATCGACAAGCTCTTATGCCAGTGTCCAGAGTGCGCAAGAGCTCACTGCTGCAACATTTGGGAACGAACTCGCGCTAGGCATCAAGACCATCGCGACGACTATGTCCTCTGATGAAGGCTCGTCGACAAGCAGAGCACTAGAACCGTTCGGTCACAAGCTGAAGAGTGCTTTACGAAGTGTAGGCAAGGATCCACAATCCGATGTCTTTGATGTTGGGTAAGTTATTCCATCTCTAAGAAAATATTGGGCTCACTCTAGTCCGTTTAGATCCAAGGAGGAAATGGCCAAGATCGATCGTCATGCAGAAGAAGTCGGAACCATTCAGAATCTACGGCACTCGTTCAACCCCATACTTAATGTTGTCTTGGTCTCTTTAGATGCCTCGGCGATTTTCATGAGAACTAAAGCCCTCAAAGCATTGGGACAAATCGTCGTCAGCGATCCCACCATACTAGCCCAGCAAGCGGTGCGCCGGGGTATTGAAGGCCATCTTCTGGACAACTCTGCGGCCGTCCGCGACGCTGCCGTTGAGCTGATTGGGAAATATATGATTGACAGTCCCGAGGTTGCCAGTGGATATTTCACCAAGATCGCTGACCGGATAGCTGTGAGCTCTTGCATATTAACTCTTGCACTGATGTTCATGCTTGCTAGGATACCGGCCTTGCTGTCAGAAAGAGGGTCATTAAGCTTCTCAAGGCTTACTACGCTGTTACTCAAGACGTGGCTCAGCAGGCTGAGATCGGTACACGTTTGGTCTTGCGCATGTTTGACGAGGACGAGTCCGTCAAAGATCTAGCTATCAAGACCATCGAGGAGCTTTGGTTTCCTTCCTCGGCGCCTGTCCCGTCGGCTATGAAAGGTCGCTCGAGAGACCAGGATGACAAGAGCACCCTCTTGACCAAAGTCACCGTAATCATGAGCGTCTCGGGCAACTTCAAAGATCGACAATCTCCGCTGGAAGACGTGCTTCACACCATCATCGCGAAGGACGACTCGCAAAACGTCTCGGCCCTCCACTCGCGATATTCCGAAATCTGCGAGGTGCTGATTGACGGACTGGTCGACGCATCTGACTTGCCTGGCTTTGTGAGTAGCGCCCGTGTTCACTTATGACAGAGAGACTGATTAAATTGTTAGACTGTGATTAACTGCATCAAGACTATCTATCTTTTTGCAGCAGCGTACCCTGCCGTGCTTTCGGGTTCAAATGCATCAACACTGCTTCCGTATCTGAAGAACCCAACCAATGTAAGTTGACTCTTTTGTAGATGTCATCTGGCTTACTTTCGGTGTCAGGCGGAGGAACAGATACAGACGGATTACCTTCTCAAGATATTTCGTGCTGCCATTCCGCATATGCCACGGACGAATACGAAGTTTGGCGGAGAGCTCCAAACCGCCTTGCAGCCCATGATCATCAAACCTTCTTCGGGCGGAATCCAGGTGAGAGATCCATTCCAAGCTCAAAGCAGAACGTGACAATTCGATTAGGTGCTTCAAGAATCTGTCGCTACCTTGTGCTCCGTAGTCCAGCATCTTACTAAAGACTTCACTCGCCTTGTGTTTCTCTTGAAGTCTTGTAATGGTGCGTGGTTTTCTTTGCAGAGGGATCCCTTCTTACGATTACATGCATAGCTCGACTCCAACAAGCGGTCAAGAAACCCGCCTCCCAGGCGTTGGGTGCCAACGATGTCAAGGGGCTTGTTATGCTTGTCTTTATCGTGTCTCTTCTTGGCGAGCACTTTGCATTCGATACGCTCCGGAAAGATAATGAGGCTATGGCTAAGGAGCTAAACACAATTACCGAGGTGAGATTTACTCTAGAGAATTTAAGAAGGTAGATCTCACACGTCTGTTCAGGGTTCTGTCATCGAGCACATCTATCGCAGCCTTCTGGTGCTTTATGAGAAATATAGTGACGCCCAACTTCGGGGTCGTATACTTCAGTGCCTTGGTACGGTACTTCCTCTATATCTGAACGTTTTCTATAACTCTTCTCAGGTTTCCTCTTCCGCGCTCAGCCTACTCTCATGACACTCGAGGAATCCGCGCGCATTATGGACGACATCTTTGGATCAACAGATGTCGAAACTCGGGGACGACTCCTCCGGATTCTTCAGGACTTTTTAATATCCGAGGCGATTAAACATTCAACGAAGGAGAAGGAGAGTATCAAGAAGTCCGCGAAACCTACGACCGTCAACATGGACGAGCTCATTGGGAACACCGATGGCTTTGCAGACTCCGGGTATGTTGTTTTTCGATTCGGAGATCCTCAGTCTCATTGGCGTTCCATCAGTGTCAGCTCCGCGGTTGTCCAGCGATACTTGGACCACATCCTTCAAGCTGCGCTGTCGAATCAACAACAGATACAAGGCGCTGCGGTCGATATTCTAAGCTTCACGATCAAGCAGGGTTTAGCTCATCCACTTCAGTCGTTCCCTATTCTCATTGCGCTGGAAACGAGTCCTTCGTCAGCTTTGAGCAATCGCGCTACGGCCTTGCACGCTGTCCTCCATAGCAAGCATATGTCGTTGATCAACACGCGATACCTGCATAGTGCAAAGGCGGCGTTTGACTATCAGGCAACGTTGGTGGCGGGTGAATCAGTGAGAGGTACGGGTTTTGATTGTAGAACTCTGTGAGTGTTGCTGACTCGAATAAATCAGGCTTGCGTATGCAAGGCACACCCATCGCTTTACTCCAGCAATGGTATTCCCTCATTCGTGATAAACGGCCGGCTCGACAAGAGTATCTGAAGGCACTGCTCAAGGTCTTCCAAGAATGTTCGTCAGCGCAGTGTTCCCAGGTGAGCATGATATCTATAAAGTACACAACCGTCGTGACTGAAATTTCCATGCAGCAAGACGTCAACTTTTCCCGTTTCCTGTCTGACAACCTTTCTGCCTTTGACTACAAGACTCAAGAGGAGGTCTTTATTGTGATCAAGGCGATCACGTCCTTTCTTTCGACGACAGGCACTTTGGTGCTTGAAACCGTTTCCCCTTCGCACCTACTCTCCCACATCAAACCCACAGTATGTGATTGATATAGCTCGCCCCCTTTGTTTGTGTTGTTGACGATCGCGATCGCTGCAGGATGCCATGGACGTTGACGAACCCAAACCAGAGGTTCCTCTAGCCGAACGACTGCCTACGATGCGCACTACTATCGTGGTTGGCATAGCCATGCTCCTCAAGTCGTATCTCAAGCAGCTCTATTCGCTTTCCGAAGAGTGAGATTATCCTCTTTATGGCGTAGCGTGATGCTCACCATCGTGTCTAGCAAATGCAACAAGTTTGTCATCGGAAAGAAAAGCGCCGTTGGCGACAAGGCGGTGGTCCGAAAGCACCAAAACGCCATTGCATGGGATCGGTTACCGTTCGCATCTCGACCTATGCTGACATCGGAGGATGCAGACGCACAGAAAAACACGGTTCGTCAATATACTTTAATAATAATAATGATGGTCTTTGTTCAGACGCTTTTCACTTGTAGTTCTTGGATATCTGGAATGAAGACGGCCAACTTGCCGAGCCGGAGGACCCGACAGACCTCCCTTAACTTATTAAATGGACGCTGCATGCCACTAATCACTATTTGCTATCATTATTATCATGTTTCCTGCATTGTTGTATCGCTCTGTATACTGTAGATCCATCCTGTGCCACATGCACAAATCATACTCATTTGCCTTGATCAACGTCCTACCTAGACTGGCGCGACCACATCGGTGTCTAGCTGATGCGAAACAATGGGGCAAAAGAACAAGAGAGGGTGTCGACATTGGTTGCAGTGCTTGTCTTCACATCTACGCTGAGTAGCACGCCACGCCCTGTTTTGGCGCAACGCCACGACGAGCCCAACCACGAGCAGTACGACGAGGCAAGTCGCGAGAACCATTCGCGTTTAAATATGTTTTAAGTAGATACTTGTAAATAAACGTAAGTATAACGACGTTTTCCACTGTCTGTCTATAGATCTAGCATGTCATGACAAGTCATCATCATCATCATCTCGATCCCGCATCCCCGAGTCCATGACCAGCCGCCGCAAACTTGGCCAGCGCCGTCCGCACCTCCGCCTCCCCAACTCCACCGGCGGTGTACACTACCTTGCTGATCTCGAACCCGTTGAACTGGCTCGCGGCGCATATCGTGTAGGCGCCCATATTGTCAAAGCCCAGCCAGTCTCCAATCTGCAGACGCTCCGGAAGCATCGTCTGCACGCAGATCTTGTCGATCGAATCGCACGTCGGGCCCAGACGCTGCTCGAGACGAGGGGCTCAGTGGAGGGAACATGGAAGGAAGAGTCGAGCGAGAGCACGTAAGGTTGCGCGACTGCATGATCGAACATCAGGCAGTTGAACGAGCCGTAAACGCCGTCGTTGATGTAGTCTACGGTAGAACATAATCAGATAAGTGAACAGCAAAACGATAGGTGACGAACATACACATAACATCAGGCTTCTCCTCGCCTTGGATGGTAGGAGTGCGCTTAGCAATGATGTTTGCAGCCAAACGGAAGGCGTTCGCGACGTAGTATCGACCTGGCTCGGCAATGATCTTGATCCCATTCCTGTCGGGGAAGTACTCATCGATAGCATCCCTCAAGTACCTTGCTGCCTGCTCAAACAGCGAATCCTCAAAGCCGCCACCACAGTCTAGAAAGTTGAAGTGGTAACCAGCTTCTTCGGCCATGTCAAAGACCTGCTTGCACCTCATAATGGCGTCGGTGTAGACAGAAGGATCATAGCATCCGCTCCCTACGTGGAAGCTGACGCCGATGACATCGAGATGGAGCTCGCGCGCTTTAGCAAGAAGCGCAGGGACATTGGAGACGGGAGTTCCAAACTTGACATTGAAAGCGCAGATGCTCTTGCTGTCGTCCGCAAGAATGCGAATGACAAGCTTGGCGCGAGGATGAGCGCGCGCGATCTTGTGCAGTTCGTCGGCGTTGTCAAAGGTCATTTTATCGACGCCAGCTCTGGCTGCTGCGCGCACGAAAGACGCAGCTTTGCATGGGTTGGCAAAGATGATTTGGGAGGGCTCACACCCAGAGCAAGGATCTGGTTGATCTCCGCGTTGGACGCACAGTCAAAGCCAGCGCCGAGAGCGGCAAGAAGACGAAGAACATAGGGATCTGGGTTGGCTTTGACGGCTGGAAAAATAGAACAATCAACACGTGTTGGAAAGAATGAATGCAAACGGGGCACGAACCAAAATGAGGGTGAACTCGGGAAGATGCGTACGCCAGCGTTGATGCTGTCTGTACACTTCACAGATGTCGGCTACGAAGAAACCCGTTCTGCATCAGGGATTCCTTGGGCAGAAAGCCTAGCAGCCTCGAGGATGCATTACGGAGGTGGACATCGGGGTGGCCGCGCAAGAGGGGAGGAAGGAGGGGAACGGGGATTCATCATAATGTCCATTCTCTGCATTGAGATGGAGAGGTCCAGGGACGAGAGAATACCGTTGACGTTGGCGAACCACTCGGGGTTCGTACGCGCAAGGTCGCAGTAGTTGGCGCGGAGGTTCGACTTGGGACATGGTTCTTGTTCTGGTGTTGTCGAAGGCTGGTAACGTGTCCGTTGATAGGATGACCGGCGAGTT
>JADNYV010000184.1:0-72021 GCA_015501055.1 Mucidula mucida
GAACCATGATGAGCAAGGGACAAACATGGTTTTTCGGACGCTCACATCCAAGGCACCATGAGAAGAGATGCAGTGGGCGGCATAGCTGGAAATGATAGCGCGTCGAAGAGAGCCCCAGAAAGTCCGGGCTTGAAGAGGGAACGACTGGGCATCAGGTTGGTGGCTTTTTACTGGAAGTCGCGTCCTCGTGTCATCATATCCCATCATTGAGGTAAAGACGCAAGCGTTGTTACGAACTTGCAGGCACATACTTAACGTATGAACCTCCAACAACCTGCCCAGGCGGCGAATTGTGAAGCAGGTCAAGGACGAGCTAGGAACCGTAGATATACGAAAGGGGGGTGTTCGGTGAGGGCGATCTAGATTAATTGCTGGAATTATGATGGTCAATTCCCTCCGCGACTAGTCCGACAAGTCGTTGAAGTCAATTACACGTATTCGATACGGGATGAAGCCAAGCTCAAAGACTACGATTGCCTTCGCACGCATCCCAATCCAAGTGACAGGTTGCGACTGGTTGAGTGTTGTTGTAAAACCGGCGTGTGCGACTCGCGATAACTGGTAGGAAAGAACATCGACCCAAACGAAGCGTTGGAAGAACGTATTCTGAGGTCCATGCGAGTACGCAATACATAAGCAAGCAGTAGGTTTCGCCGCGTTATCATCATGACATCGTGCTGGTGTTTGCTGGGTACACGAGGAGGACGAAGGACAAGAGGCGGAAAAGGGCGGGTATGCAAACACAACGGGGACACAAGCGAGCTAAGTCAAAGAACGTTCACAATGGTTGGAGACACAGAGAGATAGGCAACTTGATGCTTCCCGAGGTGGCGAGCTGTTTCGGTCTCAGTCTTTGCTTCATCTCCGCTGTATGACGTGAAGTAAGGCAATGCTGTTCAATGAAAGGGTGTACGGTTTGCGTACCTTTGTCGACACCTTGCGCACCCAAATATCTCGTCATTGTGTTGCTTCTCCACGTCTAGCCTTACAATAGTAGTAGTCGACCTTCCTCTATTGCAATCAACTTTTGGCGGTATTCATCCTTGTGATGACATTGAATGTAGGGATTGGATTAGTCAAAGGGCGTCCATAATAACATAGAGCAGTGTAGATATAGGGAATACCTGAATAAGAGTCGGGTGGCATCGCTCATGATGGCAGCAAGCAGGAAAAGCAAATGATCGATCACAAGGCTTGCCTTTGAACAGGTAACTGTCTTTCTTTAAGTACTGCTCCCCCAGCCAGCTATTGGCTCTGCATCTCAGCAGTATGTCATTTTCTGTCTACATTCTTGCTGCGTATTACTGTCTTTGGCCGACTTTCGCCCCTGGTTGAGACCATTATGACCTGCTGTCAACAACGCCTTCGACGCTCCGACATCTCCTTCTCGTTCAACCGCCTTGGATTAGATGCGTCATTCAGAGTACGTCCTTATGCCTATGAGAAGTCAGACCGTCCGAGCCTTCTAGCATGATCCAACCTAGAATCAAACCTGCTGGTACGCGTCTCCCCCACGAAAAGACTCCGCTCATTTCAGTAGAGGCCGGCGAGGAAACTACTTGAGAGAGCGAGGCGGCAAGATTAACATGTGATGCTAACAGGTCTTTCCTCCTCCCACCATTATACTCTACGCGCCGACAATCAAGACCCCCAAGCCACTTCTCAGCTTATCTTTCAAGGCGATACAAGTGAGCTTCTTCTCTTCGATTCTGCTATTATAGACGTGCTGAGCGGGTCTTGACAACACAGAAGAGATACAAAGCAAAGGTCATAAGAATAGAGGTCTATGAACATTGGCCTCTGGTTCAAAGAGGACCAACACTCTCCGGGAATCAGTACCTGCGCGCAACCGTGTAGATTAACATCATTCGGCTACATGTCTACAAATCTACCATTGTTCTTGGCCTTCATCATGTGCCTCTGGTCTTGTAGCGCGTTTTAACAATGGTGGGCCACGTCTCCTCTCTTCTAAACATTTCTGTCATACCTCGTAAGGTCAGTCAAACCTTTCTATTTCTTACGTTCCAAAACTCAGGACCTCTTCTTGCAGCGCACAAAATCAATGCTCGATGACACGGACAACCCCTACATTGATATTGAGTGCGCGATCGCCCAACTCCTCCAGTCTGGCTTCGACCATAATTTCGAGGAAGCAGCGCGGTTACTCCCAATTATTCTCACCCATCCCGAGTTCAAGCCCGGCATAAATGGCGCGGCGCCCGACCCTTTGGCACCACTCAATCACCACTCCGACGTCGTCATCGCCTTGCAAGTGCACATGTTGCTGGACCTTGACTCGTTCGGCGGCTCCCCATTCAATACAAGCCTCCCGTTGCTGTTCCGACATCTCATGAACACCCTCTCCATTTTGTACGATGGAACATACGAACTGATAACCACTTCCGGCCGAGTCTGCGAAGCCGTTGAAGTCGTGCTGAGCACCGTCTGCGGCATGTTTCTGGATTGCCCTATAGGATTGGACATGATGCCTGACGATATCAAGCTCATCTTCGACTATTTCTTGCTCATTTCTCCGTCCACATATACTGAAGAGGGCGCGGTCTCGGTGGAACTGATCATACATATCATAACGCAAGTTCCAGAGATGAATAACTGCTTGCATGAGGCCATACGCGCATGTCCTCATGACACTGTGTTTCGTGGCTGGGATAATGTTAACGAGTGTACCGATTTGACATTCAGGAACTGCATCACTGACTGTCTCCCGCCACATGTGCTTTACACCAACTTGATGTGTCTCGAGGTGTTCTCACTCGAGTCGTACTTCAGCGAGGCCCTTGTAGAGCGGGGGGCCGTGAAGGTGATGATTTTACTCCTCAAAATCAAGTTGATCGGTAGACATCCATCCGGCGAGGAAGCGTTCTGGTATAATCTGCCTCTGATGCGTCTGTCGACATGCGTCTACAACATTCTACGTGGACAACCGTCTCGCATCGTGGCAGCGCTGGACTTGCCCTTTGGCTTCTTGCAGACGCTAGCGCGCGCCGTGGACTACTTGGCGCGGAATCCTACGGAGCTGCCTTATGCTTGGAGAGAGGGGTGGCGGCTTCCTGACATTGTGGATTTGGTCGAGCAGGAAATCGTGCAGGGGAACGAGACTGGGTTGGGGATTGTGCGTTATCATATGGAAAAGATTCGGACTCTGGGGCTGGGTCGTGTTACGGCTCCGGGAATAGAGAAGGAGCATAGAATGGTGAAGGCGTGGATGAGGTTGTTGGATGCCCTAGGCGAGTCTTCTTGAGGGTGAACTGGGAACGATATCGCATTGTTTTCGTTGGCTTTGTAGCTTTGTATAACTATGTCACGGGTTATTTATTTCGCTTTCCAGACAAGAGTTCCGGGCCTCTAGTCTTTCCCGGCGGCTATCAGATCGGTATTGTGGCGCATTTCGTGCGCGGTGGATATGTGAGTGGGGTTACTGGATGAATGTAGACTCACAGATAATGCACTGAGATGCATACACTTGCAAGCCTCTGGTAGTATATTGGTCAGTACACGCCTCCACAATTCTTTCCGCGATGCCTTTTGCTTCTAAGTAAGTCTGTGGGTTCTGAGCTTCAGCTTGGCGGTGTTTGGCAAGAGCCACCGGCGGCGTCAACACGCCGACTCTTCGCGGAACTCGTCTTTGAAATACTACGCGTCTACAGCTCGCCATGGTCTTCTTGTTGCTGCTTGTCGCTGGTGAATCAATGTCGAAATCACTCCAATGCTTTACGGAATCGATACCTATTGCAGCTCACTGCCTCCTCCTCATTGCTGGCGATAACACATATGCTCCATCAATGCCACCATCATGCAAGGCCTTTACGCGTGCCCCTGGGTCGATAGGGAGAAGCTGGATATGGTGCCGGGCTAATATTAGATTTAGTTCAGCTTGACCTCGACCATCATGTACACAGACCTTGGGCGCGCTCAGTTGACCACGGCAGGCCCAGTATCGGTCAACAGGTCTTCTGATTCGTAAGTACTCGATCTACGCCTGTCTTATTGTACGTTCATTGATGACCTGGAAAGAAACGACCTAATAAACACGCTCATCATTCCTTTCGGTGCTGCCGTCGTATCTGCAGTGACGCTTCTAATGCATGTATTCATCGTATCCCGGCCAGTGAAGCGCTTTCGCGCGAGAGCGACAATCGACCTATTGGACGCGGCAGACACGACGCCCCCAAAAGTGACAGAACACGTTGATGCACTTGGAGGACGCGTCGTTTTCTTCCATATGGTTGTAAGAGCCCTTTGCTCTATCGCCGTCTTTATCCTGTCGGTAGTGACACTCGTACTGGAATATCCTCGGACTGGCGCGACTGGGTCGTACGATAGTTTGGTCAAGGTCGGCGTTCCTGTGACGCTGTTTCACCCCCTGGTATTTGACGCGTTCCTCACGCGCATTCTAGTTTTATGCATCCGCTCTGGCGCTTAGCGCGCTGTACATCCATCCGGGTTGGAGCAGAGTCGTAACTCGGCATTACAACTTGACAGCCTTGATCACTTTCTGCGTCTACTTCTACCGGGACGTGTTCCCCTTGATGACTTTCACATTGTCCATTCAAGATCCCGCTGAGGGTAGGCTTCTCTGGGCCAAGGTTGCCTTGCTTGGTTTCGTCGGCGTCGTGTTGCCTTTGGGCATACCTCGGGCATACGTCCCGGTTGATCCCAATGTGCGGCTTCTTCCCTCTCCTCCTGCGTGTACTTAATTAACGAGGTAGAATCCTTCTCGAACACCGTCACCGGAACAAACCTCGTCAATATTCTCCTTGATCACATTCTTCTATCTCGACCCCTTGGTAATCCTTGCAAACCGAGTGCCTCAGCTGGAGTTTGAACAGTTGCCGCCTTTGGCTGACTATGATCATGGACATTATTTGAAGAGGACACGATTCCCTGTGAGTTCAAAAACCTATGCTACGCCGCTCTCTACTTATGTGACGTGGAGCATTTGGACGTTTTCTCTGGTGCACCAAAGCGTCATTTGTTCTGGGGATTGCTTCTGGCTTTCCGTTGGGAGTACTTGGACCTTCTACTAATGATCGAGCTACGTATTGTTTTTGCCTTTGCGAGTCCTATTGGCCTCAATAGGCTACTAGCGTAAGTTCGCCTATCATGTCCTTGTATTCAACGACATCATCTCTTAATCACAGATACGTCGAAACGCGAGGAGAAGATGCTTTCATCCGTCCTTTCGTTTGGATCTTGTTTTTACTATTCGGTCCCGTGCTAGCGTCTATCGTTTTCCAGTGGTACTTTTATACTGTGGTAAGTCCATCAGCATTCTCGTTCATTCACTATCTCATGCTCTTCAGGCCAAGATCATCGCCCGTTTCCAAGCACTTCTCACCGAGCTCGTGTTTGAGCACTCACTCCGTATTCGTATGAAAGCTGCTGTTCCGGAGGGTGAGGATAGTAGGAGATCAACTTCCCCTTCTACGCCTGACACTGCGTCTCTATCCGAGGCAGATTCGACGCTCGATGGTGCGACTTCCACCAGCGACGGTGATGAATCTACAGTTCAAGGTAGTAACGGCAGCACTAACACGAATCCGTCAAAAACCAAGGTTGGGAAGGAGGGTGCTAAGAAGACATCTCAGCACGACTCAGCCGCGGGCAATCTGGTCGGAAAGATTAACAACCTCGTTTCGACGGACCTACAGACTGTCGTGGAGGCGAGAGATTTCTTCCTGATCGTCGCTTATGTCCCAATACAAATTTCACTCTGCATTTTGTTTCTGTACACCCTTCTTGGATGGAGGTGTGTCTTCGATTCATTATTGCTGCCATGACTCCACGATATTCATCGTTGCGCAGCGCGTTCGTCGGTCTGGCCATTTTGATCGTCATGCTGCCGATTCCGGGACGGATTGCCAAACGCACGCACACCGTGCAGGAAAATAGACTTAAGAGGGCGGATGCCAGAATTCAAAGTGTTACTGAGGGTAAGTTTCTCTGTTTTCTTTCTGGCTTGCCTTGAGCGAACTTCTTTCCAGTTATGAACGTTCTTCGCATGGTCAAGCTCTTTGGCTGGGAGACCCGGATGGACGAACGTATCACCTCCAGGCGTGAAAATGAAATGATATGGATCAAATATCGACAGCTTCTTGATCTCCTCAACGGTGTTGTAAAGTGCGCAATACTTCTGCTTGATCTCAAGACCTAACCTTCGACGTCAGTTTCTTCATGCCGATCCTTACTATGATTGCCACATACGCTGTTTAGTGAGCGAATTGTCATTTCCGTCAGTGCTAAGCAGTCTGATCCTTCTTTAGTGTACTTGTTTCGCTCTCTCTAGTGATTCCACCTCTAACCACAGTTCGCAGACGGTCGTGATGAAAGGGGAGCTTACAGCCTCCATTGTTTTCTCTAGTATGGCGGTCTTCGAGATACTGCAGCAGCAACTTCACGCAATCTTCAACTTAATCACGACTTCTATAGCCGGAAAAGTGTCCGCTGATCGTATAAACGATTTCTTGAAGAACGTGAGTGCCGTATCGATGTTCGCCCGGCACTATGCTGATGATCTTCTCTAGACTGAGCTAATTGACGCGTTTGCCGACAGCGCGACCACTAGCGGTGATGTGTGTATTCCCGCAGGCGAGGATGCTGTGTCTACCGTGATCGGCTTTCAGGACGCGTCCTTTACATGGTCCATTGATGACTCGTCAAAGCGCAACTTTTTGTTGAAGATCGAGGACCGCCTAACATTCAAGCCCGGACGTTTGAACCTTATTGTTGGGCCCACAGCCTCCGGAAAGAGTTCCTTGTTGATGGCTCTGCTCGGTGCATGACATTAGTTC
Organism: Mucidula mucida; assembly: GCA_015501055.1. Taxonomy (NCBI): domain Eukaryota; kingdom Fungi; phylum Basidiomycota; class Agaricomycetes; order Agaricales; family Physalacriaceae; genus Mucidula; species Mucidula mucida. Next base: position 6,813 of record JADNYV010000184.1, read on the forward strand.
TCTCTGTATGCATCTTTACAACTCACAACGTTACCGATAGGCGAGATGCACTTTATCCCGATCGGGCCAGAATCTTGGTATAGTCTTCCTCGCGCAAATGGCATTGCTTATGCTGCGCAAGAGTATTGGGTACAAAACGAGACGATCAAGGTATAGCTCGCCTCTGAAGCGAGGTACCGTTGAATTAAACGTTGTTCAGGCAAATATTATATTCGGCGGTCCTTTTGAAGAAGATCGCTACAAACAGGTCATTTATCAGTGCGGGCTTGAGCGAGACATCTCGCTGTTTGATGCCGGTGATGAGACTGAGGTCGGCGAGAAAGGAGTAACATTGAGTGGAGGGCAGAAGGCCCGCGTCACCTTGGCAAGGCATGTTATGACGGTCGTTCCCTCGGTCACGATGTGATAATGTAGTTGTTCTAGGGCAATCTACTCGACTGCAGAGATCATCCTGCTAGATGACGTCCTGGCTGCTCTCGAGTGAGCGAATATTCTTCAGAATGCGATCACTTCACTGACTCCCTCAGCGTTCATACTGCCAAGTGGATAGTCGAAAAGTGCTTTGCCGGAGACCTTGTCAAAGGGAGGACGATAATTTTAGTGGTCAGTTTCGCACCTTGGCCGCCGCGGTTTACTCTGATCCTGCCCTCTAGACACATAATGTTGCGCTTACCTTACCCGTGGCGGATTTCGTAGTATCTGTCAAGGATGGTCGTATCAGTGCGCAGGGTTCCGCATCGGATGTCCTGGGTAAAACCGAGAGTTTGAAGGATGAAGCTATGAAGGATGAGCAATCTCTAGAGAAAGGTGCTCAAGAGATAGATAGTCCTGCCGATAAGAAGCCTTCCGGAAAGCTCATCATTGCGGAAGAGATGGATGACGGCCATGTTGGTTGGTCCGCTCGTACGTGTACTTCTGCCCGTGGATTCTTGGTCTCATATTTCGGTCAGTTCAACTCTATTTCAATGCGATGGGCGGAAATCATGTCTGGAAGTACTTTTTATCCGTCATTGGTGGCTTTACACTCGTAGAGATTTTTAACGTTTCGCAGACGTGGTGGATTGGATACTGGGCTTCGCAGTACGCGCAGAACAGCGAGGCAGCGGAAATATCGGTCTTCTAGTAAGTAATCTTCCTGTCTGGAAATTGCGTCCTGAACAAGTTCTATTAGTTATCTTGGCATCTACAGTGAGCTCAACGTACATTCGACTCCGAGTCTGGTACTGTCGCTAATCAAGTCCCACCTCTAGGCTCCTTCACGGTCGGCTCAGCTATATGTTATACTTTCACGGTCGGGGTTTTCGTGTACGGGACTCTGCGCGCATCTAGATCCCTCCATCATCAACTCATGCAATCCATCCTTGGTACGACTCTTCGGTCAGTAAGCTGTGCTTTGCCTTCACGCACGCATCATTGACTTGGCATAGATGGTTGGATACAACTCCTACATCGAGAGTGATCGCGAGATGTACCCAGGATATTCAAGCGGGTTAGTGTCTGTCCACGCTTCGAATGATGCGCCTGACGAGTCTTCTAGTTGATGGGCCCTTGGCGATGTGGTTCCAATATGTGCTCAATGTTTCAATGGTTCTGCTCGTCAAATTCTGCGCAATCGTCATAGTCACGCCTGTATTCTTGATACCTTCGGTTGCAGTCGCCGTCGCCGGCGTTCTTTGCGGACAGGTCTACATCAAGGCGCAACTGGGCGTCAAGCGACAAATGGCGAACGCGAAGGCTCCGGTGCTTGCACAGTATGTTTGCAGACTCGTTTTCGTATTGTCCTCATTACTTGGGATAGTTTTGGTGCAGCTATTGCCGGACTGAGTAAGCTACAATCTCGGTCATTGGTTCGATAACGCTCATTCTTTTATAGCCTCTGTGCGCGCCTACGGAGTGCAAGAAGAATTCATCAACGAGTCTTTGCGCCGTATCGATAGATACACACGGGCTTCAAGAGTTTTTTACGACTTGGGCCGTTGGATATCTATTCGTATTGACTCTCTTGGTGGTATATTCGCTGCTGCCTTAGCCACATATCTGGTGTACTTTAAAGACCAAGAAGCAGGCTCAACTGGCTTTTCTCTGAACCTGGCCAGTATGTATTTTTTTTATTCGCGCCACAAGTACTTAACACGGCGTGTAGTTGCTTTCAGCGGTCTGATCATGTGGTGGGTTCGAACTCTGAACATGTTCGAGGTGCAAGGTATGACGCTCGCATTCTGCTCGCCTGATCTTTGCCGGGCCTAACCGAATGCAGGAAACAGCCTGGAGCGCATTCAGCAATACATTCAAATCGAACAAGAGCCCAAGGCGACAAGCCAGGGAAGGCCGCCTGCGTACTGGCCTGCCAGCGGTGATCTGCGCGTTGAGAACTTATCTGCGAGGTATTCACTTGACGGACCGAAAGTCTTGCATGACATTTCTTTCCATATCAAATCTGGCGAGCGTGTCGGCATCGGTGGGCTGTCTTATGCCTGGAATAACCACTGGCTTATGCATATATATCCCCTCAGTCGGAAGAACGGGGTCTGGAAAGAGTTCCTTGACTTTGTCACTGTTAAGATGTATCTTCACCGAGGGCAATGTTTACTACGACGGTCTATCTACCTCGTTAGTGAATCTGGATGCTCTTCGCACAAGCATCAGCATCATACCTCAGATGGTAAGTCATACGTAAAGACTTGCTCTTATATATTGTGATAGTCTGTAGCCGGAATTGTTGAGCGGCTCTCTGCGCCAAAACCTGGATCCTTTCGAGCAATACGACGATGCCTCCCTTAATAATGCACTCCGCGCTGCTGGCCTATTCTCTCTCGAGGACGAGAATGAGGAGGGTCGTGTTACTCTTGACAGCACGATCTCAAGTGGCGGCGGGAATCTGTCAGTAGGACAACGTCAGATCATTGCTCTGGCTAGAGCCATGGTCAGAGGCAGTAAACTTTTGATCTTGGATGAAGGTTGGAGTTTTTCCCCTTCCGAAGTATCGATTTAACGTGTCTCCGACTTTCCAGCAACCTCTGCCATCGACTACAAGACCGATGCGATCATCCAGTCGTCTCTTCGTCACGAGTTGAAGGACAATGTTACACTGATAACTGTTGCACACCGGCTCCAGACGATCATGGATGCGGATAAAATTGTGGGTGTCCTCGAAGTGTGTTATCGAGCTGATTATTGACTGACGTCGTAGATGGTATTGGACACCGGAAACCTTGTTGAATTCGACTCACCGGCGCAACTACTCAAGAAAGAGAAGGGATTCCTTCGGGCTTTGGTCGATGAGTCGAACGATAAGGCTGCGTTGTATGCCATGGCGGAGGGACGACATGTTTAGTCAAATGTAGTGTGCCTGACCTATGTAAATGCCAACCTGCCTTGAATGAACCAAGACGCATTGGACCTGATGATGCTTAGAACCCTACCTCAGACCTATGGGTGGGCGTTGAGCACTGAAGGGTTCCAGTACTATGCACGTCAGTGGTCCTCCTGGTTGTAAGAGGAGAAACAAATCCATTGTAAGAGGGCAAGAGAGGAGACCGTTCCCCATTCTCAGATCTCAGCTCCAAAGTTCACATCCCTGCATTTTCCCACCGTGAACCAAGATAAATGAACATTCACCTCTCAGAACTGATTTATGTGTCCTAACACATGAATTAACACGGTAGTATCAGAGATGTCAAGAGTTCATTTATCTCTGGTCGTATATCAGTTAGTAAATGCGCCTGTCATGTCCAATTCTGCACAAGGCACGCGAAAGCTGGGTTCAACTCCCAGCCAGAGAGTGTTGAAGGTTGTAGGCAATATTTTTGCTTACTAGGATCCTGGAATAGGGTGGCGCAGTGATTTCTGACTCCCGGGGCCTGGAGGGGTACTAATGATATCAATACCACCCGCGCGGCGCCGACCTTCGACGGTTTCAATACCGTATTGATACATGACTACTCTCAGAAGTCAAGACTGTGGCTCCAACTCAAACTTTTCGAATTATCCCTTCTACCCTTCTCTTACCGCCCCTCAGTCACTGACGCCTGCAACGGCTCAAACCACTACGGCGTTGGACATTCGTGCGCCTTCGCGCAATCTCAAGGAAGTAAGTCCAACCCGTTACCTGCGTTCTGCCCGTCTCATGAGAGTGCAAAGCTTGCCAGAACAACTATTTGCGTTCCCAACTGAAGTAGCGGGAAATGTGTATTCGCGTACAACACTGTTTCAATGTTGCCGTTGAATTCAGCGTTCTCAATGAATGAGATATTGGCCGCAACGTAGACCCAATTTAACATGTAAGTGGAACTTGAAGCAATGACAGTAGTATATATTTCAGAGTACTTCATGTAGATTCAATGAGCCTTCAGTGCCACGCACGCTGCAGCTATCTGAGCTAGGAAAACTACTGTGTACAGCCTATAGGAGATTTGATCACCATGGAGGGAACGATCAGCAAAGAGATGGACAATCACAGTCAGACCCATAAAGGCGATCACTACCGACGTAACCCAGCCTACGGCATTGTCCCTCTGTTCAAGAATACACTCCGTGATGAATCGGTACTGCGCCACAAAAATGCCCGCTGTGATATAAAAGCGCACTGTCGCAGACTTCAGCAGTTGGAGCGAAACAAAATGGTACGACGTACACGGCATGTCACCTGGTGACCTAGAATCATAGGTGTTGTCCAACAACCAGCCTTGAGGTCCCTAGGAACATCACGTAGGTCCTGAAGTGGAATGGCGCACATGATCAAGATGGTCTTTGTCCACTTCCAGCCCATCTCTGGGGAAGCTCCGCCGATAGTCCATGCTGCCATGAGCTGTGACAGTGCACCAAACCCCACACACATGTCCTTCGTCGGCCCAAAGGTGGCAAACCCCAGGAAGTTGTGCGCGTACATGATTGCAATCCAGACAAGACCACGTTTCGCCAATCCGAGAAAACACGAGAAGGCGAGATACATCGCGGTGAGGACATAGTATCGGACAGTCGCTCCTTTAAGCAATGTGGCGCGGATGTAATGGGGCAGTCAGGCTTGTTGATCTTGTCCTCTTCAACACCCGCAATTTGGGTGGCGACAACAAAGGAGTACAGGTAGAGGATACCGTAGACGAAGGCAATGACGATAGGACAAGCCATTTCTTTCACCGGGGTGTTCTTGTACAGAAGTGATGCCATGGTGAACAGAGGAATCTAGGCCTCATTAGATGGGTAGATTCTGGCCTGGATACAAAAAAACCTACAGGAAGAGTGCCAAATTCAGAAAAGGTCTGCTCCCGGCAGCTCTACCTAGCTGGCTGATTCTTGTGGGTCTAGGCAGACTATGTCTTCTCTGCCTCGCTATTATCTTTTTCATCCTCATCTCATTCTAAAGCAAGCGCCCTCCGAGTTCTCCCAATCAACATTTGAAGGCTTTTGGCTCACCTCCTTCTCCAGGAGCGCAATTTGAGGAGTACAGAATCTTGCAGTATTCTTGTTCTCCAAAGGTTGAACCAGTCTCAGAGATGGGCACTTTTGTATATGGATTCAAAAAAAAATTCCACGGGAGCAATTTATTTCAGCGTAGCTCAAGTTGACTGAGCTAGCTGCCTATTTGTAGGACTTGGGTTATCTTTTCAAGTTCTATTAATTGCATGCATTGATGATTGAGCAATGAGCCTCAAGATCTGAACACTCTTAACATACTTGGTGCACCTATTGATGTTCGACTTTATCAGGTTGTTGGAGACCACAAAATGGAAACTAGGCACAGATCTTCCTTGGTGTCACAGAAGACAGTGAGAAGCACTCACGCTAGGAGAAAGACACCAGATGTCCGGGGAGATGCGAGATTGGCGACAAAGGTGAAGACGCAGCGCTAGAAAGAGTCAAGGAATGGCAGCCGTGTCGTAGTGTTTGTTTGTGCCTTGTGGGTGTGCGTGATTGTGTCAGACCCATGTCCGGATCCTCTCCAAATCGGCGTGCACAGACTCAATCTCAAAAAAAGCTGGTCTTAAGCGGCTAGTTCAACGAGACTCGGATATCGAACGAGAGAGGGATGGGCTGCCAATGAACAGGAGTTGTGCCAGGATGAAAGAGATAGTAGCCACATCCGGAACCGAGAAACGGGAGAACGGGCAAAGATTTGGTACGAGCGTATAGACTGTCCGACGGTCAATATGCTACTCGGAAAGTCAACAAAGACAAGTCAATGAAGCAAGTTGGATTTCTGACGTGCGATCACGAGTAATATTGCGAATCAAGTTCAACGTTCGACCGTGTAGATTCACAAGCAATGACCGTGGCAACGAGGCCAGGAATAAGACAAGATGATATCGGCACTCACCAAAAAAAATTCAAAGACACCGTGGAGTCAGTGCGGGAGAGAACAGCCACTGAACTATGTGACCCGCACGAGGCGGAAGGGAAAAGGCATCAGACTGGGTTGACGAATACTTATAAATTGACGCGAGGGTGAAAGGATACTAGATAGTATGCCGAACGAGGTCAGGCTGGGGCGGCGTTAAGGAAGAGATGCAAGAAAGGCAGTAAGGACGTCGCCAGTACAACATGGTGGTACAAGTTGAAGAAAGAGACTCGAGATAAGATTCCGAGATGCGGACACCTCTGAGAGACAACAAATATGCACGTCGTGGAAATGTGAACCCTGATCTTTGATTTGACGGCGACTGCAGCCTTTACAGACGAACAAGAAATAAAAGTCGAGATGAGGACGCGCGCGCCAACGAGAGACATGGAAAAAGCCCGGCTATATAAATACCGGTGGCAGGGAGCTCGTGAAGCCCAGAACAGGCGAGGAAGACGGGCAGGTATACAATTTGAACCGGGGCCTTGCAAGTCAGCACCAAAGAAGACGCCGTCCTTGTTTGTACTCTACCTAGCCCTTACGTAGATGTTTCAGTTGCCTAGATGAAGCCAAGCAAAGTCATAGCTTGCAAACATCAGAAAGGAAAAAGAACCAGCGGTGTATTGAATGAACGTCAATACTGTGACAACTCGCGCTGCTCAGCAGAATCAAGTGCCGCTTTACTCTGATCTGGAGTCTCCCGAACGACACTCTCGTTGATCTCCAGTTCAAAGGGCTTCAAATTGTACCCTTCTTCACTCCTCATCGCAGTGGACATTGCGGTGTTTTCCACCCGGAACATGAGAGATGAAGGTGGTGCTCCCGCGGAAGTCTGCGCCCACCCCAGGCCCGCACGGACGTTGATGAGCATGAACGATACGCCAGCTGCACACGGGAGGATATCGGCAACGGGGAAGAGAGCGTTCGATGCGCATTGATACACAATCAAGCAGACCACGGTCCAAGTGCTAGAACAATGTGGTCAATGATGTCTTCGTGATGAAATCGTGAGCCATGCGCACGTATAGATAGCCGCACTTTCGACGAGTATGACCAGAGCTGACTACGTTGAAACATTAGCATAGTCGGTAGGTGACCAAGATTGAAGGGTATCACAATTAGATTTATACGGCTGAGACGGACGACGCCAGCCATCTTTGAATGTTTGTCGACGTTGTAGATCCGAAAGGCGATCAGAGCTGTAGAGGATGAGAAACAAACTTCTTCCGTTATTAGATGCGCACCAGTGCAATATATATTCGTGCTATATTTCAAGGCAGCATCAATCGAATGATGATGCGACTCAAAGCAGTCAAACATACACAAAGGTAATCACAAAATCGCTCGTGATCCATTGACCTGCTGCCGATGCAAAGATGCCGTTCTCCGTAGTAGGGTTTAGATGAGAGAGGGTATTAACCATCCCAATTCCACATACTGTTGGCCTGTAGATGAGCGTACAGACCTGGTGAACCAACCAGGGCTTACCAAAGAGACCAGCCTCAGTGATCAAAGGGAAGATGCACACATAAATATTGTGTCCCCATACAACCCACAGTCGATAGATCTAGTGATACGAGTCAGGCATATACTCGATTGAATGCCAGACTCAAACGTACCATCATCGCGTCTCCGGAGAGAACTGCAACAACGACCGATGATGTCTTCAACGTTAGAGTCCATCTGGTCAGGTCGGCATAGTACAATGTTGGCGCTTGACCGTTCTCAAAGAAAGCAAATGCTTCGAAGAGGCGGATCATTGTAGACGTCCAGTGCTAAAACAATTGAGACTGGAGACGACGTGAGATAAAGATACGTTTTTACAGTAGTAACACTGAGAAAAAGTACAGCAGAACCGATTTTCATGGGAAGCTGGGAGTGCCGAGTGTACGCCTTTGCGTCGCGGCGCATGCAAGCCAAGGCAGCATACGCGATTGTCAGCGTGATGAAGACGCCATAGCAAAGGGATTCAACGCCCGTAGAAGCAAGATTGTCCGGAACGAGTAGTGGGGCGGTCATGGCTGAAAATGGAGCCTCGAAAGGGTTGGGGCGTCAAAGACTTGAGTGATTACCGAATTGTTTTTATAGCATCAGAGCTAGCTGTCAGCTTTCCGTGTCAGGCGCACAAGAAATGGAATATGTCTGAGCCCAGAAATCCGATGGAGGCGACACTGGGAAAAAGGAAGGACGCGTTTTTAGTGCAAGAAGCGTTTAGATTATATCAGTCCACGAGGATTTGATCCAGACGAGCATCAATGATTGCCGGCTTGACACTTCACCATCAGAATGAAGTTACACTGGTTGTACGTATAGTGGACTCACAGCGACAAACATTCAGCCTTGAAGAGTAGCCGGAACGAGAGTTGACAGGCAACGAAACGTCGCCATAAGTAGCCATAAATTCGATACAAACGTGCTGCACACAAAGTAGACTGCAGGCTGCAGCTAGGTGGGTAGCAGAAGCTGCGTACGTTAAAGATACGGTCCGGCTGATGGTGGTCGTCGTTTAACAAAGATGCCGATCGTTCCAGACCATTTTCATCAGACCCTGATCGCTTGGCCTGAGAGTGCATCCCCACTTGATCCCCACCTTGTCCCAACACGCCATGGCGATCATCCATTCCCGCCTCAATCGCCCCCGCCGTCCCGCCTCACGGAGGACCTATACATGTCGTCTCTGAACCCAGAATATCACGAAGATGAGGAGCGGAAATCCTCAAGTTTGATTGGGAAATTTGCTTGAAGGTTCGCAACAAGATCTGAAAATGAATCCCTTCAAGCTTGCGGCAAGGACCTGATGAACACGGGGCAATCGGACACACAACTTCGCTAAACCCAAATCGGCTTCCCTTTATCATGGCTGACTCGTGCTTCTTGTGCCATCCTACTCGCCATGTCTATCCACGTCCTTACCGCGATCGCCGCAGGAATACTTGCTCTGGCGTCGATTCTCTTTCTTCGTCAAAAGAAGAGTCACCCGTACCCGCCTGGCCCTCCGCGCTACCCAATCATCGGGAACTTGCTTAATCTGCCGACTCAGTTTGAGTGGAAGACTTTTGCGAAATGGTCCGAGGAACTTGGTAGGTCAGCCCTCTAAGCGAGCAAGCTATCATTAAGCCTTTACAGACAGCGACATTCTACACATCGACGTATTGGGTACATCCATCGTGGTGCTCAACTCCGAAGCAGCTGTTATCGACCTGTTCAGTAAGAAGGGAAACATGTACTCTGGCAGGTAAGCAAATCGTCTTGACGAAGCCACAAATATCTCATCGCGTTTGCAAGGCCCTCGTTTGTCATGGCCAACGAACTCATGGGCTGGGAGCGCGCTTTGACATCTCACCAATATAACGAGGATTGGTGAGATGCTCAATATCTGGCTGGACTACGACTGACAGCAGGACCACAGGCGGCAACAAAGACGATACTTCCGTCAAGAATTCAACGAGACTGCCGTGAAGCGATTCTTTCCAAAACAAGTCAAGGCTGCGCATGGACTGTTACATCGACTCTTGGACTCCCCGGACGACTTCATGGCCCATATCAAGCATATGGCGGCGACAATCGTGCTCTCAGCGGCTTATGGCCTAGAAATCCAACCAAAGGACGATCCCTTAGTACAACTCAATGATACGGCGTTGAAGTCCGTCTTGGATGCTGCACGACCGGGGAAATATCTTGTCGTGAGTAGTCGAATCTCTTCGAGGACTAGCGGAGCTCAATGAGGGACTCAGGATATGGTGGAATCGCTCAAGTATATCCCCGAATGGTTTCCTGGTGCAGGATTCAAGAGGAAAGCCCGACAATGGCGTCAACTATCGCATGATATGTGGAATGTACCTTGGGACATGACCAAGAAGCAAATGGTCAGTGCGCGCCTGTCTTTCCTTTCGCCATCGCATCACTCACGTTCTACAGGCAACCGGCAACTACGAGCCATCATTCGTCTCGTACTGCTTGGAAGCCCTCAATCCGTCAGAAACCAAAGACAGAGCCGCGGACGAATATCACATTCAGAGTGCTGCAGGCTCTATGTATATGGGTCAGTCCATTATTACTCGATCTCGTAGAATAGTGCTGAACGAGGCATCCGCACAGCCGGTGTCGATACGGTTCGTTGCTTCCCGTCTCGCCTGATAATTCGTTGACCGCGAGAAATGCTAGACATTGGGTTCTGTAGGGTTTTTCCTCCTGGCGATGGCGCAGTTTCCGAAGGCGCAAGCGACAGCACAGGCGGAAATTGATGCGGTCCTCGGCCCCGGTCGTCTTCCCGACTTTGGTGACATGGACTCCCTTCCCTACGTCACTGCGCTGGTACGCGAAGTCCTGCGGTATTACGTGGCGGCGCCTATCGGTAGGTCATCATATCAATCCAACGCTAACAATACAAGACTGAGTGTTTCCATTCAGCTATTCCTCATACTGCTACGAAGGATGATGTGTATAGAGGCTACTTCATTCCCAAGGGTGCCTTTATCATGTCTAACCTGTGGTATGTTGCACCAGATTCACTGCTGTTTGGACTGAACATTGACTGTTCCGTTCCAGGGCCATAGCTCATGACGCTGTATGTTTTTTTCGATCTTCTCTGCTACATGATCGTGACCGCCCCAGGCTGTATTTCCAGAACCGTTTTCTTTCAAACCCGAACGATATCTGGGTCCTGATGGGAAGTTGGATCCCTCCGCCAAGGATCCATCCGACATTGTGTTTGGAATTGGTCGTCGTGTATGTCCTGGACGGTAGGTGTTTCTCGAGGTCATTCAATCGGAATGGTTGTCAATGGAATGATATTACGCAGGACTATGGGCTACTACAACGTGTGGATATTCGTCGCATCGATTCTTACGGCCTTCAACGTGCGGCCAGGACCAAGATTCGATTCTGAGAAAGTTACAATGGAGACTGGCGTGATCTCGTACGTTCACTGTTGTATCCATTCGCCTTGAAGCTTATTGCTTCGTGTCAGGGTGCCACACACGTTCCCTCTCATCATTTCCACTCGTTCGGCAGAGATGTCGAATATTATTCGGGATCTGGATTGAGCAGGGCGAGGGAATGGAGTCACGGAACGAAGATGCCGAGGTGAGGAGAAGTTGTTGTTGAGGTGAGATAGACCCCCGAGTCGCGACACAGTAGCGCGACACGGCTCCGAATTTTGCGTATCTTGTTGTCCGGTAGCGAGCTCCTTGAGCTCTTTGAACAATTTGAAGGTAGCCCCCGCCATATCCAACTCACATTACACTTGAAAACATTGTAGTTCGTGGAACATTTGGCAACCCAAACGTGCACAGCGAAGACGTCCAATGTGTATGTCTGGTAAGTCCGCCATCAGCGCTAGCGAAATAGCAGTGCGATGAAGGACGTTGAATCACGCTCAATGCAATAAGTAAAGAGTAAGTACTGGCTTCATGGCAAGAGGTGTCAAGTCGATCGCACCAGCATCAACTCGGTATCAACAGGCATCAACGGAAACTTTCTTTCTCCGCAATCATGATTCCTATGCAGTCTGCAAGGGGCACTGCCCGTCGCCACGTAACGCACTATCAGTAAACTTGTTCCTATGTAACCGTGCATTAACCGATGCGATACTGTCCACGCTGCAGACTGCACCTTCAACCTTCTCCATCACAGTACGCGGATTTCTCTTTCTGCGCTTGGAAGCAAACTGAGGTGGATCTCACAGAGTTTTCCGGTTGTGCTTTGATGTATTCAACTGTGAGAAGCCGCAAAAATCTACGTACCCCAAAGGTGGCGGGAGAGCCAAGCAAGCCTCTGTGGCGCAAACCCTGAAAAGGAAGTGCTCGCGTGGCAAACTCTGTTTGTGAGCTGTTTGGCGATAGCTTTCCGGATGTCTCGCTGCTCCCATTATCTCGCAATGGCAGAACAGGCTTCAATTGAGCCTTTCGGAAGATATCCTCTCGAAATGGACTGGGTAGCCATTCAGCCTTTTCTTGAATCGCGGGGCTATCGGCTTCGTCCGCGCTTTCATCCAAACTGGGAACCGTCTTGGATTCGGAAAGGGATGTCTTTCACCGAAGCTTTTTCTCTTCGACTTGAAGACTCGATGGGCATAATAGTACAAGCCCTCGTATTCTGGGTTTTAACTGTAACTCATGCTTATATTATCTTCAGTGTCTTGCCGACCTCGTTGACGCCATCGCACCCGACGGTCGCAAGGTAGTCTTGAAACGCGTGGCCAAGGGGTCAAATGAGGAGATTATGTCTACTCGGCTCAACTCTCTAGATAAAGAGGATCCCTTTAACCACTTGGTTCCGCTGCTTGACACCGTTGACTTACCGAATGGGGAACAAGTTATCCTTGTAATGCCGTGCTTCCGTTCTTGCCAGGACGATCCTGCCTTTCATTGTCGAGAGGAGGTCATAGAATTTTCAAGGCAGCTTCTCGAGGTATACCGCCATCGTCATAAAACGAGACTCGTCGTAGGGCATCGTGTTCTTGCATTCTCACAATCTTTCTCACCGGTAAGATTTTGTTCGGTTTTTTGTCTGCCACTAACGTCCAGCGATATATGCGTATCGAACATCCTCATGGACTCTAGTCGTGTTGTGCCCAGCGGGTTTCATTTCGCCGCACCTTATTTGCAGGAAGGCGACAAGTGCAAGTGGGTGAAGACACGGCGGCGATGTCGGGTCCGAGCGGTCAATTACTTCCTCATAGACTTTGAGTCTGTGAGTTTTCATCCGGAAGGTCCGGAGAACGCTCGGGCGGTTGGTCTTTCCGGGCAGTACAATGCTCTGCCGGAATTGTCGTTGTCTGTGCCCTATAATCCGTTCAAGGTCGACATTTTCCAGGCAGCTTGGACAGTCCTCATGTTATTTAGGGTTGGTCTTTCTTCGCGGATAGAAACATGCACTGAGATTGAGACAGGATTACGGTGGTCTCGATGATTTCAAAGCCTTCTTCAAAACATTTTGCTCACCACGTCCTGAGGAAAGACCTACCGCCGTAGAGGCTCTCGCAGCATTCGAGAGTTTCGTCAGTGCCATGAAACCTCGCGAGCGAAAGTATCTTGTCTGGGATAAAACAGAATCTTTCCACCCTCGCATCATCTCGCGCTCGCTTGTGCGCATATGCCCACTATTATGTCGTCTATTATAGAGGGTGGTGACGCAAGCACACACACTTGGTTGGACTAGGTAGAGTAATGCGCACAGAATCTGAACTCTTGGACATCCGACTTCGGCGATGAGAACCTTCGCACAGTACAAGCGTCTTGAAAGTCGTAGCTCTTATTATTCGCCGCGTCGTCACGGCGGGTCAGTCTGCAGGCCTTCTGAGAAATTGCTAAGAGAACTCGAAACGGTCTAAAACGCGTTCGTGTATAAACCATTGCGAGGCTACCTTTGATGACTAGAGTTTTATCTCCCTTTCTGCTGCTTTATTCATATATTGATATCAACTTCATATAGCATGGTTATCCAATCAGCGAAGCGTGATGGCCTCAGAGTCATCGTGTCTGCCAAGTCAGAGGAAAAGTCGGATTTATGAAGTCAATCGATGCTGATGTGGCGTTCAAGTACAAGACCACGAGCACGAAGGAGATCCTGGAGAATGAGGGTTCAATTAATGTGTATGTACTCGAAAGCCACGAGATTTTGGGTCATAATGAGCCACGATCCTCAGGTACTGGGATAACGTCGGCGGCGAAACACTCGACCTCGCATTGGCGTACTCGGCCAACTTGGCTCGCTTCCTCGAATGCGGTCAAATCTCCGGCTACAACAGCATTGGCGGCACGGCCATGAAGGTTCATTTCCCTCCTTCACGTGTATCCCCTCAGGATACTCATTGCCTTTTGAGTAGCACTCGGACAAAATCGTACGGAGGCGGATCAAGATTTACGGGTTCGTCGTGTATGACTTGGTCCCAAATACCGCGAAGAGTTCTATAGAACTATACCTGATATGGTGGCGAGCGGTGAGCTGAGGTATAGGGAGGATATGACGCGTGGGTTGGAGTACGCAGGGCAGGCGGTGCAGAAGGATGAAAATACGGCGAAGAGTGTGGTGGTGATTGCTGAGAATTAGGTCGCCTTATCTGAAAGGGAGTACGAGCTTGAACTCATTCATCTGAAGGTACGACGCTGCATCTTGGTGCTCAATGGATTGGCCTCACAGAGCGTTCTTTGCCTCGGATAAAATAATTCACGTGGACGAACCGCGTAGTACTGTGGAAGCAATCATCGCCTCGACGCCTCACCCTGCCAAAACTTAGATGCTGCAGAAATTGGAGAGGTGCATGCAAGCCGATCTGTCATGTACCCACGGCAGTGATCCTACTTGCAAGCCGTCAGATTCAGACTTCACACCTGTGAGCTTCTGAGAGAGGACTGACCGTCAGATGTCCTTTCTTTTATCAGTAAAAGGCGAACACCTCCCGTACACCTCGAAGCCTCGAACCGACTATGCTAGCTGGGCTCTAAGTGCTTCTTGCCTTGGCCCATTCAAAAGGGAGAAAGAACGGCTGTTCGATTGAGGTGTGTCGCAAGAAAGAATCAGCTCATGCAGTCCGTAGTCCGTGATCAGCGCTAGCGAAACTCCAAAGCGATATCAAAGGACGTCGAATGACGCTTGAGGGAACAAGTTAAGAGTAAGTACCACGGCAAGAGGTCAACCAGCATCAACAAACATCAACATTTCTTTCCGAATCTCCGCATACATCACTTGTCCGCTGCAGTCTGCAAGGTACGCTGCCCGTCGCCGCCTAACTGGAACGCACTTGTCTCAATGCGAGCACCCCCGATCTGAGAGTAGCTGTATCCAAGTCATGCAGCAGGAAGACTTCCGATTGGCTTCCGGGACACTCGACGGTACACATCCTGACTTCTCGTCATTCCGTGTCATGTTTCTAAGGTAATGGAATGGTACGCATCACAATTTCCGAAACGCGACAGCTGAGAATGGACAGGCCGGATAGGTGATTTGACGGTGACACATTCACACTTACGCGGACCTTTTCCCGCTTTGCCCAAATATGGTGCGGAGCACTTCCATCCAGGCAGTGTACGCCAAGTCTGCGCAGCCAAGTAACTCTGTATCCTGGATGCGAGTTGTATAGTGCGACAGGTATATAAGACGATGGAGATGAGGTTCTGGATATCCCACCACCGTTGCCTTTTACCTTCTGGGTCATCCTAAGTTAACCTCCAACACCTTTTATTCCGCTTCACGATGTTGGATCAGAGTGTGTATCTTGGCTTCTTCCTGTCACCTATGTACTGACGCGTCTTTTAGTTATACCTCTTATTTCACGCGCCGATAACGCGACTGCTGCAGACTTTGAAGCGGAAAGATCGCAATATGGGTACACGCCAACGAAATACGTGACCTTGATTTTCCTCGTGCTTTTCAGCATCACAACTCGTACGTTCGAACCAAGTTGCACGAGAGTATTGGCTAACCGATGATTATAGTGATACACACTGCCCAAACAACACGATACCGCATAATCTGGCCCGCACCCACCATCCTCCTCGCTGGTATACTAGAGATAGCAGGATGGGCAGGCCGCTTTTGGTCCAGCTACGACGACACAAAAGATACGCCTTTCATGATTCAGTAAGTCGTCGCCCTTCATTATCATGTTCTCAAACTCATCTGCTCCTGCTAGAATCGTAACGACTATCATCGGGCCTACACCGTTCTTGGCAGCCATCTTTATGATCTTTGGCGCCATTGTAAGAATCATGGGGCAGGGATACAGTCGATTGAGTCCAAGATACTGTCAGTAAACTGTTCTTCTTGACAATCAGGTTATTGACAGCGCTGCAGATTCTCTTATATTCGTGAGCTGCGATGTCATCTCCCTTGTTGTTCAAGGTGCTGGTGGAGGAATCGCCGCCTCCAGTAGCACACTCGAGGACGCGAACGTGGGCGGTAATATTATGCTTGGCGGTATTGTTTTCCAACTAGGTTTGTCTCTCATCCACGCGCCCTTCTCTCCTCTTAATGCCTCTGCAGTCGTCATGACACTCTTCCTCGGCCTTGCCGCAGAGTTCTTCTACCGCTTCTGCACCGACTCGCCTATAGCCGGACGCGCCTTTGCCAGAGTCGAGACTGAGGACAGCCATGTAACGCTCACGGATTCGGGATACAAGCTCAGCACGGATATGCGTGTCATGCTTGTCGCACTCTTCTTCAGCACCGCGTGCCTGTACATCCGAGCTGTCTACAGAACCATCGAGCTTGCCAGTGGCTGGAACGGAGCTATCATTGAAACGGAGATATGGTTCAGTGAGTTTATCTTGCGATTCGTTTTGAGTTGGTCCTAATCAATCGTTTGTGAAGACATCTTCGACGGTGCTATGATTGTGCTTGCCTTCTACACCATGAACTTTGCGCATCCCAGCAGGCTGCTTGGACGGGACGCGATGAGTGCCAAAGACACATCTCTTGGCAAGCCGGAGCAATTAGAGATGGGCAGCTCAGGGTCTTTGAGCTCTGTGCGCGAAGTACAACCTGTGGCGCCGCGTTCGCATTATTAAAAGTTGTCGGCATTTTTTGTTTTCATTTCATTTCATCCACACGGACTCGTACATAGATAATCACGATACTTTTTTGCTGCCCAACAATTGTTAGACGGTTTTCATGACCTTGTTCATGCCTGCCAAGGGGGATTAGTACCAAACAACTCCAAATTGAGAAAGAGAATCTTGAACTTTAACGTCCACGACGATCAACTACGTTTTCTGTTGCCGAGGCTCAAGCGCTCAAACGTCGAATAGCGCAATGAGCGTTCTTCAGATATGCTCAATTCTCCGACAAGTCGTCCCGGCTTCCGGAACGCGATGCTTGTCCGATGAAATTCCATGGATCAACCCGAGAGCATGCGCTCACAATCCCCTCTTATCGACTTGCCTAGAATGTTCAGACGTCCGAATGATCGACTGACGACATACTTACTGATCAAGCACCGCGAAATCTGCTTTCTTTCTTGTCTCTTTCCTCCACAAAGGCCATGACAGACACCCAATTCAAACCTGTTCTATTGGCGCTCCCGTCCTTGACGCCGTCGCTCGCCTTGGAGGTACGTTAGGTGCTGTGGATCTAACTTGATGCTGATCGCCGTGTAGATCATCCCCGAGGCCTGACTTTCCACCGATTCATCGTGCAGACGGATGGACGGGTAAGTTCACCTCTCAATTATTATATGATATGGGAAATGACGGCAATGTAGACGCACGACATCGTAGTGGGTCCTGAGGCGCCGGAAGCACATGTAACCCAAAAATACACCAACACGATCATTGGTCGTTACGCCAATCGCGTACCAGTTGCCACACACAAGGTTGAAAGGCATGGGTTTACCGGCGAGGTTACGCCTCAAGGAAATCGTGCGTCCACCCCTGACAGCTCGATTTCGTTATCAACAACCGTCTGAACAGAAAGCGAGCGCGTCTCTCTTCATGGTGGCCCAGTCGGATACGATTCTCTCCCTTGGGAACAACTTACTACACCTCCTACGCTATTCTCCAAAGCCGAATTGTCCCACTTCCATGACTCTCATGCCATCTTCCGCCTCGTTTCGCCTGACGGAGAGCAAGGATATCCTGGGACACTTACTATGGAAGTGCTCGTCGCCCTCCTCCCTCCCAAAACTACCTCATCCACGACGAGCGACATGGGCAGTCTGATCTACGTGTACCGGGCCAAAGTCGACAAGGACGTGACGCCCATCAATCTGACGCAGCACTGGGGCTTCAATCTCGACGCGAGTCTCAAAGAGCACCAGGGCGCGGACGTGAAAGGCCATGTGCTGAAGATGAAGGCGGACAGGATTGCGTCGCTAGATGAGGATGGATTACACCACAATAGCTACATCTCTGTTGCGGAGGCACCGGTACACGATCATACCAAGGGCAAGAAGATTGGCGATCTATATCCCTATGATGCTCGGGCGGGCGGGTATGACGACTACTATGTCTTTTCCGAGAGGCAGGTCGTGATACCGAAACGGGTTCCTGTCAAGTCTCTTGAAGACGAGTCTTTCGATCTGGTTGGAAAGATTATCGCGAGTAAGGTGACGAATCCTTTGGTCGAGCTTTCCTCGGAGACCTCGGGATTGGCAGTTGCATTTGATTCAAACCGTGCGTCCTTTGTTTTTCTTCCTTTTCGTCTTTTAACAAAGTGGGAGTGTAGAATCTGGAGCGATGTTCTACACCAACACCGGAGCCAG
Organism: Mucidula mucida; assembly: GCA_015501055.1. Classification (NCBI taxonomy): domain Eukaryota; kingdom Fungi; phylum Basidiomycota; class Agaricomycetes; order Agaricales; family Physalacriaceae; genus Mucidula; species Mucidula mucida. The sequence goes on from JADNYV010000184.1 coordinate 25,346, forward strand.
GCTGGAGAAAGGCGCGAGGAAGAAGATCCATGGGGGCTCTGGGATCACTGACCACGGGGATGGGTACGCGCCTGGAAGTAAGCTTGCTGATTTTGCTGTTTGTCAACCTCCCGCTGATTTCACGTTATAGCCGCGGCGTTCCTCGAATTCCACGACGTCCTTGCTGCATTCTTGAAACCTGAGAACAAAGATGGTGATGATACGCTCTTGACAAAGGACGAGTTGTACAACAATTATGTGCGCTGCGATGTCACGTTTGTGGCGCCGAGGAAGTGATGTGGCGCGGGAATGAGGTAGAGAAATTGTCATGTAAATTTGTTTGTATCTATATACTGTGCTTGTAAACTTGTTAACGTTTTCAGCCTATTACAACAGTAGGACGGGAAGGCAAGCGGACTTGAGGAGGAAACGCGGATCTCACAACCGTTATACTGTTTTTACTGGCATGGTGACATCAAGTCCTAGAGAGCGCTAGATTGGATACTTGCCAAAGTCAGGTTTTCACCTAGTACAGTTGACATCGACGTCCGACTGATTTCGAGTGTACTCGAATAGCTCAATCGCTGTCTCGACCACCTGTATGATGTCTATGGTTTTTTATTTTCTTCGGAGACTTAACCACAGCTCAGCGAACCGAGAGAAATGTCTACATGAATCTGATGAATGGATAATCCAATTGTTTCTAGTCAAAAGAGACAAAAATAGAGACTACACCTGCTCCCATTTGCTCTAGTGCGAGTTGAGCTATCCGGCCATAGTGCAAGCACGAAATAGTTTGTTGCGCGCTCGTTCTTCATGAGCGTCAGAAATAAGCGCAAACTGGACCGGAAGGACTGAAAGGACGGGGTTGACAGATCGCCCTGTTCCATTCAATGGACCGCTCAAAAGGCAGGTATCCGGCAAGGCAAAACAGGACAAGGACTGAACACGGTGCCAGGATTGCCAGAGATATGACTATGACATTACTTGTATCATCATGAAATCGACCTGTAATGGGGCGCGATGAGGCAACTTTGGGCAGTCTACACGCACTCAAATAGCTGAACCGCATCGAGTATCATGATACTGTGGCATGGAGCGCCTTTGTTTTTACGTGATTAAAGCAGCGAGCGAGAGGACTACATGGGTGCACTGGCAAGTCCTAAAAGCCATGGTGTCAAAAAGAGAAATCACACGGCCTCAGTGTATCTGGCGTGATACGAGTTGAGCTATCCAGCCATGGAAACTGAGATTACAGCCAGAGCTCGAGCCCAAGGAGATGAAGCCGTCCGGCTGATCATAGTCGGCGGACGCGAAGACTCAGGGTGGGATTGGGCTGGGGAGACGGCGTCGCTGGTGTCGGAGAAGGTAAGTATACAGCCGATGATGTAGTATCTTGATGAAGTTTGCTTCAAAGCTCGAAATGCACCTATGCACGCTTCACGGCAAGTCGCCTGTTGAAACAGAGGTATGAGATGGTCAACGCCCTTCCCGGGAATCTGAAAATAGTATACAAAGTATGAAGCTGTATGATCTATGTACTAGTCCGTGTTGAAATGAAAATGTACTAGTCCGTGTTGAAATGAATAAAAAAAAGCACCAAAACGCCGCCGAAAATCTCTGCCCCCTAATACTGCCCACCGCTATAAGTGTGATTTGGCGCACTGAAAGGTTGGTCGCGGGTAGCCTCGAGCAGAGACCCTGTGCTGCCCATCTCCAGCTGGTTCGACTTTCCAACAGTCCGAGTGTTCTTGGAATCCATCGCGTCCCGCCCGAGAAGTCTACCGGGGTGCGCAAAGTTCATGGTGTAGAACGCGAGGACGACCATTGCACCGTCGAAGATGTCTTTACAGGCGATTGATTAGACCGAGATCGGAGAAGAAGCGCAAGATAGAACTCACTGAACCATATCTCCGTTTCGATGATAACACCGTGCCAGCCACCTGCGAGCTCGATGGTTCTGTAGATAGCCCGGATGTACAGGAATGCGGTGATAGAGAAGAGTGCGACGAGCATGACGCGCATCTTGGAGCTGAGCTTGTACCCCGAATTCGTGAGCGTTACATGGCTGTCCTCAGTCTCGACTCTGGCAAAGGCGCGTCCGGCTATAGGCGAGTCGGTGAAGAAGCGGTAGAAGAACTCTCCGGCGAGACCGAGGAAGAGGGTCATGACAACTGCATGCACGTCAACGGAAGATGAGGACGTGTGAAGGAGAGACAAACCTAGTTGGAAAACGATACCGCCCAGCATGATGTTACCGCCCATGTTCGCGTCCTCGAGCGTGTCACCGGAGGCGGCAATTCCACCACCGGCGCCTTGAACGACAAGGGAGATAACATCGCAGCTCACGAATATAAGAGAATCTGCAGCGATATCAATAACCTGATTCCCAAAAAGAAAAAGCAGTGACACTGACAATATCTCGGAGTCAATCGACTGTATCCCTGCCCCATGATTCTTACGATGGCGCCAAAGATGATAAAGATGGCTGCTAAGAATGGTGTAGGTCCGAGGACAGTCGTTACGATTCTAGCAAGAGAAGATGAGTTTGAGAACATCAACGCGGTGGAGGGCGGTGACTTACTGAATCATGAAAGGCGTGTCTTTGGTGTCGTCGAAGCTGGACCAGAAGCGGCCTCCCCATCCTGCTATCTCTAGAAGACCAGCGAGGAGGACGGTGGGTATGGGCCAGAGCATGCGGTATCGTATTGCTTGGCCGGTATGTATCACTATAGTTATTGTACGCTTGAGAATCTCGTGCAGGTACAAGTCGAACGTCAAACTTACGGGTTGAGATGCTGAAGAGCACGAGAAGAATCAAGCACACATATTTAGTCGGCGTGTACCCATATCGCGATTCGTCTTCTTCAGGCTCAGCAGCAGTTGCGTTAGCGGCGCGTGAAATAAGAGGTAAAACTGCAACGCGCGTTAGTGTGCTGAAGACAAAAAGAAACCAAGATACACACTATGATCCAACATCGTGAAGTGAAATAAAAAGTGTTGGAGGGAAACTTTGTTGAAAACGAGGATGACCCGGAAGAAGAAGGGAAACGGCGGTGACATCTCCAGAGCCTTGTCTCCATCATCTTATATACTCGTGAAGCGTAGCGCCCTGTCAAACATCTCACTCGAATTTGACGCACATCCAGGATACAGAAACACAGAGTACGCTGCGAGCACTGCCGCAGATGATGGATGGGAGGCCTCTGCACCAAATGCGGCAGAGATGCAGGGTAGGGCTGTCAGGACGGATGAGTCAGAAACCGCCCTTCCGACAACATTGCAGGTTTTTTGGCTTTGCAGCCTAATCGCGCAGCCGATGAAGAGGTTTCCAGGGATGTATGTAGTTTGAGGTGCCAGCAAGTTCGTGTATGAAGGCGCTTAATCGGGTGAGGATCAAACAAGTGCCCAGGAAAGATAACGCAGTGAGGTATTATTATACCGCGCAATTCATGGATAGCATGAAGTCGACATCAGTCAAGGCGTCAATTATTTTCAAAGTGACGCGTCGTGGAGGTGGCTAAGTTCGATAAGGACCTCGATATGAACTTGACCAAAACTTGACATGAACGTTCGGACTCAAGATTGTGGCTGTGTGCGCTAATCTGATCTGATCCGATGGCGGCGTGTCCCGCGCGTCTTCCAGTCGTCTTCCTCCACGCTCCCGCCGAAACGTTGACGTATTTTCCTTTTCCTTTTGTCTTTGATCGTTTCGTCTTTTCATCAAACACACGCACAGTAGCGCAAAATTCGTGTATATCGCTAGGTTGCATGCCGTTGTCGACCATTGCGTCGGCGCTAGAGTACTGGCCTCATTGAAAGTCGAGGTAGTAGAAAGGATTCCGGAGGATGTCCACGTATGTTCTGTTTCCTAAGATACCCGTCCAAGTTGACCTTCAACGTAGGCTGTAAGATGCTCTTGGTTTCCGTGTTGATAGCTCTATAAATGCCATCGTTCTGGCCTTGATAATCAACTGCAACTTATCGGCGCGCCTACACCCTCGCTTACTGTGATGCTTGCTTGTATTGAGTACTTGACTAAGTCTTCCTCGGCCTCGTCGTTACCCACATTGCCGGTTAGTACTCATCGGGCGATTGTTTGTGAGCATATGCCTGACTAAGACTTGTGCAATCCGGCTTCAAAAGCACATTACCGGTCGCGATTCAACGCTTCGGACACCCTGTTCTACTACCATCATGTCCATTCGCAACGCGCAGCTTATCTTCAAGGAAATCCCGATAGGTGCATTTAGCATTTTGTCTCTCGTCCGCGGCGCCTCATCCTTCTCATACAGGTTTCCCGGAGCCTGGCAAGACCACAACATATGAGACGAACGCAACTATTGATATCGAGAATGTATCCCTGCATGGCGGCATCCTAGTGAAGACCCTCTCAGTTTCGATTGACCCCTTCATGCGGGGCAGAATGCGCGATCCCAAGATCCCGTCCTATGCCGTATGTTTCGCGCGACTTGCCATTCGTGTGAACCTGGACTCACGATTTTCATCTCCAGCCTGCTTATACTTTGGGAAAGCCGTGCGTACTGGTTGATTGGTTCCGTTGCATTCCTTCATACTATGCCTCGTCAGTGTCCGTGGCTATGCTGTGACGCGCGTTCTGCGCTCAGAACATCCTAATTTCAAGGCTGGTGACCATGTCACTGGCTTCATGGGTTCGTGTCCAAAATCACAACGTCAGTGTGTAGGTGGCTCATCGTAGACTGTAGATCTGTCGGAATACGTTATTCTACTCCCAGATGAACTTATTCCAGAGGACGTGTTCAAGGTTACAAATGCGAATGGGAAGATCCCATGGTCAGCTTATTTAGGTCCATTGGGAATGCCAGGTACGCGTCACAGAACTTTATGGCGTTGACGCGCATCTAATATGCAACAGGACGGACTGCTTACAATGCATGGAAGGAATATTCTGCTGCCAAATCTGTTCGTAGTGCTTGTCTATTGACCCCCAATGAACCAAATTGTCGCATTAGGGAGAAACCGCTTTCATTACCACAGGAGGAGGTGCTCATTCCCGACCAACTTACTTATTCTCGCGATCTAACATTGTTTTGATGCAGGACCTGTCGGATCGTACGCAACTTTTCTCTAACAGCTCATATTTTCCCATAACAACACCGCGCAGCTTGGTCATCCAGCTAGCGAAACGCGATGGCCTCAAAGTCATCGCGTCGGCTGGTTCTGATGAAAAGGTGGAATTCATGAAGTCAATTGGTGCTGATGTTGCGTTCAACTACAAGACCACAAGCACGCAGGAGATTTTGGAGAAAGAGGGTCCGATTGATGTGTATGTGAATCGAGGGCCTCTGTCTTCATCGCTTACAGTTACCATGTTTAGGTATTGGGACAACGTAGGGGGCGAAACACTCGATTTAGCCTTTGCTTACTCCGCCAACTTTGCTCGCTTCATTGAATGCGGTCTCATTTCTACATACAACAATACCGACGGGGTGAAATTCAAGGCTTGTTTCTCGCACTACCTTTCTTCACCACTCTCACAGTCAGTAGCACTTTGGCAAAGTCATACGAGGGCGAATCAAATTGTTTGGGTTCATCGTGACGGACTTGGATCCCAAATACCTGGAAGAGTTTTATAAGACGATGCCCGATCTTATTGCGCGGGGTGAATTAAAGTATAGGGAGGACGTGACGCGAGGATTGGAGTTCGCAGGGGAGGCGATTTTGGCGGTCCAGCTGGGTAAGAACAAGGCCAAAAGTGTTGTTGTCGTTGCAGATGAGTAATGAACAATCTATCAAATACTATGAAGTACAGTGGTTCTGCTCTATGCCGTTTATGCAAGTTGACATTCTTCTGGTCAAAGCACACGCTGGCGCGCCTTTGATCGTCGCTCCTCACAACCCTTCGGCCATAACAGGGTCGACCGACATCAGCTTTACGCTCACACCGTCACGTAATGCCAGTTGACTGCAAACTCTGCGTTCAACGTTGGTTCAACGTTCAACTCCTAGCTCGTACCAATGTCAATCTTGGTCAAGTCCGAGGATGAGGACCTGAAATGTCGCGTCGAAACAGTTTCTCCGGATCGTACACAGTCCCGTAAACGTCGTAGAGTTGCGGAGGAGGAGGCGACCGAGGCACTGGGCGAGGACAAGAAAAAGCTAAAGCTGCTGAAGAACGTACGTTTTGATACTCCGTGTATGTCTGCTGTCTCATTGAATGTTTTGAACGCAGCCTAAGATCAAGGACGCTAACGCCTTCAGGCTCGGGCTAGACGAAGACACGCTAGCTGCGCGCCTTAAGCCTATTGGCTTGGACGTATATACAGTACCAATGGACCAGGCAGATGCTAGTGTCCCAGGCAGTCGCGAATTCTTCTCACATCACTTCGGCGGTGCGCCGCAGGGTACTTGCAGATCCTCTGGCAAGAAATTCCTCCAGGATCATCCGGAGGCGAGGCGGCGGGATTTCATCTCCCTAAAACTCACGTGGAACCCGCACGCGCCGTCAATCCCCGGAGCTCCCGGACTTTATTTTGGCGCCGGTGCAGAAGATGACTGGAGGATATGAGTCCGTTGAGTATGCTCATTTTCCTTGGGTCGGGCCAATGGTTATATCTTGGAGAGTACAAGATGGGCAAGACTGCCCCTCTTACGACGAGAGAATGGAAGGCCCAGAGTCGACTGGTAAGACGACAATGTCCCATTCGAGACTATAAGTAGGCCCCTTTTCCTGACGATTCGTACTAGATGAAATCGACGTGGACGGCGCAAACGGTTACGGGCGAAGAGTGGTATCACAGGCAGGATCGTATCCGCATTCATCTCAGAAAGCAGCTGGGACGGAAGCCGACGGACGAAGACTGTAGAGCCGCCGCCGCCGATAAAGACAACCAGTTCATGACCGTCACCGCGAAGGACGTGGAGCACGAATACGACATCGGTGACTTTGTAAGTCAAACGAACAATTCGAGATCACGAGAATCTCATAGTTGTGTTTGACAGCAAGTCAATATATGGACAATGAAATGCGTTGGCTACGATGAAGAGATACAACAGCCTGTTTTGGACAAGTTTGACGCCTTTGATGCAGAGCTTAAAGCAAAACGGGCCGAGACCAAGAGGAGGGCTGGAGAGTCGAAGGTGAAGAAGGAGGGGAGATCAAGACCGAAGAAGGAAGAGCAAGTGGAAGACCTTGCGTTATTGAAGGAAAGTCCACGAAAGAAACCGGGCGCTAGTGGCAAGAAGCGAAAACGAACGGACGAGGACTCTGATACAGAGTCTGATGGAGATGGAGATGGAGAAAGCATTCGCGTTGTTGGAGGGTACACTGCGAGACCTAGCACCAGGAATCCGCGTCCTAACGCGGTCAGAAAACGTCCATGATGACATGATGCTCGTATGTTACTTGTGAATATCGATGAAGACTTCGGTGAGAGGACTTAGGTTTAGGTTATGAACGTTTCTGAGGCAGAGCACCGGATTTGTCGGTCCGATGTTACTTATGCTCTTCTTTGGCTTCGGCCGACGGCGCTTGCCCAACTGCTTCGACGATGGAGCGAACCTGGAAAGTGATTGTCATTCTTGCATCATGTCACTGTCTCCCAATAAAACTAGTACAGATGAGCTAGAACTCGCGGCGCGCACCCCGCTCCCTTCCTCTCGCTCTACACTTGCGCTCAATCAAGGAGACTCTTTGTCCACCAGCTCAATGATGCTGAACGAATCTTCCTTGGCGCCAGTAGACGGAGGCGCTAAAGCCTATTCCTTTGTGATTACCAGATCCTTCTGTGCACTCCAAGCCGCCTAATTCGTGACTGCACACAGCTCTTGGCTTCATTCTTCGTCCAGGCCCTGGTGTGGGGCTTTCAAGGCGCGAATGGTATCTTCCTGGACAGTGAGCCTTCACCGCCGTTAGTCGCTGAGGTGTTAACGAGTGGATTTCGGACTCGCAGGCTACTTGACGACGCCCAAGTATAATTCGCAGCCACACGCGTCGACTATACTTCCTGTGATTGGTCCGTTGAGCTCTGGGATCATTTATTGCTCTGGTACAACCCGCACCCGAATCTTATACTCTGATAGTCATTGATTGTCGCGCTAGGGGTTGTGCTATATCCTTTTTACGCGCGTTATCCTTACCACCGACGAACGTCCATGTGGGTGGGAGTCGCGCTGGCTTGGGCAAGCCTATTCGCTGCCAGTTATGTCACAAGTGTGAGAGCACCATGCCCAAACACGTCCCCGTTAGGCTAACAGTATTGATCTAGGTCATTGCGATTCTTCTATTCGAGGGAGTCTTATACGGAATCGCAGGCTCTTTCTTGTACGCATGCTGCATTTCATATATGACCGAGTGGTTCGTCAACAAACGCGGCATGGCAAATGGTGTTATCTTCGCCGGTCAGTACCCAGAAACCAAGTGTCGTTCCGCTAGCAGCTGACTTTATATTTTGATTGAACCAGGTACAGCCTTTGGAGGAATAATCGTCCCATTGACGATCCCGCAGCTCATCAAGGCATACGGTCTGCCTAAAACCATTCGCATATTCTCCATTGCCATTGCCGTCATCTTGGTTCCTCTGCTTCCCTTCGTGCGGCCGCGAATTCCTGATTCCAGGATGCATCAGCAGATTCCTGCGCCACAGAGCAAGGAATGGATGAAGAGCACGACAATCTGGATTGCGCTCGCTGCAAACACCTTACAGGGGTTTGGATATTTCGTGCCCATCGTCTGGCTTCCGAGTAAGTGTCACTGCAGTTGCATTCTGACTCTTAACCCTTCATGTAGCCTTCGCGCGCGAACTTCGCATAACGACGAGTCAAGCGGCGTTGACTGTGGCGTTGCTAAACGGTCAGCCAGAGATTCTAACAATCTGATGCGGACCTAACTCTACTCGGTTTTTGGGCGTATATCGATGGGATACCTTTCCGATGTCCTCGACCCGTTCTTCCTAGCAATGTCAACCTTGCTTTCCACCTCTCTCGTGACCTTTGTGATCTGGGGCCTCTTGTCAAGGAATCTCGCTGGTTTACTTTCCTTTGGTATAGCCTACGGGATGCTCGCCAGCGGCTGGACGAGCTTGTTCACCGCATTCGTTCGGCCTGTCGCCAGTAGGACCTCTCATTTGTCCGTAGAATGGTTTGATCTGATGTTCTGACGTAGAGGAGAATCCGAACTTGACGACGACGCTCTTTGGGTACTTCTTGTTCTCTAGAGGCTTGGGTAACATTCTTTCAACTCCGATATCATCTGGATTAATCACGGGTTCGACGGTGGATATGAGAAAGGCGTTCCCGCTTAGTGGGGGGAAGTATGAGAATGTGATTATCTTTGTAGGGACGTGTTTCGCTGGGGCGGCGGGGATCAGTCTTCTTGGATGGGCAATGGACCTCCGACAACGTGCGAGATCTAGGGTTTCGTCCTCTTGAGGGGGGAGAATGACATGTAGTCGGACGCGTAGTCAGGAGACAGGAAACTCCAGTGTGGGAGATCCAGTTCCACCTGTGCCCGACGAGTTCAAGGGCGCTGGGGGAAGAGTCCAAAGGAGATATTTGTTTCGTACTGATCTCTGATAGTATACTGGCTAGTGCACGAGCCTACCATCATTATGCTGGTGTAGCGCTGGGTTTGACTCCCAGCACAGAGTTTGAGACTGCGAGGTCCGAGGAGACTTTTGCTTTACTTGATACCTCTCGGAGACTCGGACTTTGGTCTTCTCTCGAAGATGTCAAAGCGGGGCAGCGCGACTGACATCTGGATTCAATCAATCTATTTCTCCACGGAGCATGGATTGAGTCAAAATCTATGTAGTGCACAGTTAGGATCGTCGACCCATCAAGCCCGCATTACAACGCTCCATAATTCTACCATTCAAGGCGGTCCGAAGGAAGTTTTTGGCTATGGTCAACGCCCAACACGTGCCGCAGCTAACCTATGAACCCCAGATGTCCAGAAATACATCCTTGATCCCATTGAAGATAAATTTGCGCAAGACTAGTACTCATTTATTCTTAATCGCCATTAACGTGGATGGGAAGATCCCATGGGCAGCATATTTAGATCCTTTGGGCGCACAGGAATGCGGCGCGGAACCTTAGCTATCAACACACGTCTTATCTCCCAATAGGACGCACTGCATGTATACGCTTTGCGCTGACGTGAGTTTGCAGAAGCGTATCTGCTCACATTGCCGCAGGGAGAACACGTAGTTGTGATCACTGGAGGAGGTACTCTTCTTGGCCCGCGCTCTCGAGATGGCAGCTGGATCATATGCTAGTCTCTCTTGACGTTTTTACACGAATATCTACTGATGGTCATACCGGGTGAGCTTGTAAGACTCTTCCCGAGCTATTTTTACGAGTGACTTCGTATAGGGAAGAGGTAACGAAGGGATTTGAACATGCGCGTCATAATCCACCAGAAGAAATGTGTAGTGGTGGTAGCAGAGCAGTAGAACCACCTTTCGGACGCGTATTAGAACCAAGAATTCTACACATTCGCTTTGTTATACGTACCTGTAAGACGAGACCAGGACGAGACGGAGCGTCTGAATCTTAATCGTTGCCACAGCCCTGCCTGCTATTCGGCCCTAAAGGCCGCCAATGATGCCGGCATTTAAAGTCAACGAAAGCATCAACCAAGCTTCGACCAACTCCCGACTCATAATGTCAATCCTGGTCAAGTCTGAGGAAGCCGACGTGAATCGTCGCATTGAAACGCCTTCTCCAGATTGTAGACAGTCTCGCCGAAAGCGTCGTAGAGTGGACGCGGAGTTAGAACCGGCGACTGTCCAAAATACTAGAGGAGGACAAGAAAAAGCTGAAGTTGCTGAAGAATGTACGATTCCCTAGTTCTGTTCTCTTTATCTGTGTCTGATGGGCAATGAAAGCCTAAATTTAAACACAACAACGCAAGTTTGGATGAAGACACTGTTGCTGACCGTCTCAAGCCAATTGGCCTGGATATCTACCCAATCCCGATGGACCAGGCCGACGTCAGCGTTCCAGCGAGGCGCACTTTCTTCGCCAAATACTTTGGCGGTCCCCCGCAGGGTACATATTGCTCTTCCGGCAAGGACTCTCATGTCAAGCACCCGGAAGCCAAGCGACGAAGGGATTTCATGTGTCTCCAAATGCAGTGGAACCCCAATGGCCCGCTAATCCCTGGTGCTCCAGGTCTATTCTTTGGCCGAGGGAGGGAAGACGTGTGGACTGCGGATATGAGTCCGCTGAGCGTTCTCATCTGCTTGCAGTCTAACCAGTGGCTGTATCTTGGGGAGTATAAATTAGGAAAGAGTCCTACACTCACAACTAGAGAATGGAAGGCGCAAAAGCAGCTGGTAATGTCAGTGTTTAGTAGAGATGAAGCTTCACTGAGGGATGTCTTTTTCATCTAGGTAAAGACAACTTGGACGCGTCCCACCGCGACGAAGAAAGAAGATCGACCAGATCGCATCGTGATTCATCTCAGGAAGCAACTAGGATGCGAGCCGACTGATGCAGAGCTCAACGCTGCTGATGCTGATACAGAGAATCAATGATTACGGTGAAAGACGTCGAACATGAATTTGACGTTGGAAACTACGCGAGTCCACTTATTTGAACTGATGCTTGGAGAAGAATCTCATGACTTTACAGGAGATACGGATATGGACCATGAAATGTGTTGGTTACGATGAGCAGATCCAGAGAACTGTGCTAGAGCGGTATCCCGCTTTCGAAGCAGAGCAGAAAGGAGTAAAGGTGGAGGACGCTGCAAGCGAGTCCGATGAGGATGGACCTGTCCCGGTGAAGAGAGGCAAAAAGAAGGTGAAGGAGGTGAAGAAGGAAGCACCCAGCGATGAATTGAAGTCTTCGAAGAAAAAGCCAAACAGCAAATCTGGTTCTGGAAAGAAACGCGGCTGGAGCGACCGGGACTCAGAGACAGAGTCTGACGGCGATGATGCGGAGGATTATAGTCCAAGCATTGGTGGATACAATGTCCGACCAAGCACAAGAAATCCACGTCCAAATGCTGTTCGGAAACGCGTATAATAGTCCTACACAAATTCTGCTGTGCATGTACTTGTCTTAATCTCTGAGAGACGACCGTTCGGCTAAGTCGGCCCGATATCCACGTCTTTGTACCTCACCATCAACGACAATTGACTTAACGACCAGGACCAAATGGCAGTATCGGTGAAGCGAGAGGAATACCTAGAAGTCGCTGATGAACCAACTCGTTCAAGTCCTCCTAAACGGCGTCGAGTTGAAGTAGTGATTGAATTAAAGCATACGCCTCAAGAAGACAAAAAAACCAAGGCACTTAAGAAGGTATGCTCACATCACTTCTTTGAGTCGCTACCTCTAACCGACCATAGAAAGCGCTGACGGTCAAGAATTGCCGTATTGTACATTTACCCTGCGAATCGATTATGGCGCGTCTCGATACTATTGGGCGTCCAGTCTATCCAGTTCCCATGGATCAGGCTGAAGCGAGCGCTCCTGCTAGTCGTCTGTTCTTTTCGCATTATTTTGGTGGAGCCCCGCAAGGCAAATACTGTCCTGCTGGGCAAAACTTTCTGGCCAAACACCCGCAAGCAGGAAGACGACGTGACTTCTTCTATCTCAATCTGCGTTGGAATCCATATGGCCCGCGTATTCCCGGTGCTCCGGGGATCTTTTTTGGCTCGGGAAGAATAGACAAGTGGACTGAGGACATGAGTCCTTGGAGTGTCATCATTTTCCTCAAGAAGAACCAATGGCTGTATCTTGGGGAATATAAGCTAGGGAAGGCCGTTGATCTAACTACCACAGAATGGAAAGCTCTAGATTCCACGGTATGCCATGATGTCGATATCTGGCTGCCGCACACTGAACGCTATTGAAACCATAAGGTCAGGACGGCATGGACGCGGCCAAAAGACGATAAGACGGCTAAAGGCTCTGGTGGAAGAGAGCATCGCACTCAAATTCACTTAAGGAAGCAATTTGGACGTTATCCGACAGAGGCAGAGTTTTCCGCTGCTCTCAAAGCCGAAAATGACTATCTGAATATTACGCCACAAGACGTCGACCGTGACTTTGGTCTTGGTAACTCGGTACGTTGTCCTCGAGCTATTTTACACTGGTCTTAGCGTCTCTTCAATGCCAGAAGATACACGTATGGACCATGGAATTGTTGACTACGACGATCAAATACAGCGAACTGTCGTGAACGAATTTGCCGCCTTTGACGCTCGGACAAAGGCGGAGGCCGCAGAGAATAAAAAGCTCGAAGCGCAGGAGAACATGAAGGTGGAGGAGGCTAAAATGACGGTAATGCAGCGGCAATCGGGAAAACGGAAGGTGAAGACAGAGGCTGATGAGCAAGGGCTTCGCTCGTTGAAGCAGAAGGGCACTGGTAACAAACGTAAATGGAGCGAAGACGACTCAGGATTGGAGTGTAGTGATGGGTTGAGGAAGGGAATAGCAATACGATTGGGGGGTACCATGTTCGTCCCAGCAACAGACATCCTCGACCAGCCGCTGCTCAAAAACGCCGAGTATAAATTGTACTTCGTCCGCTAACATGCATAGGAATAACCTTTACCATTTTGCCATGAACTCTGCATGTTACAATATCTTCACTATCTTCATGTCTTCTAAGTTCTTGTAGCTGCTGTCGCTGTGTCTGAAAAACTTGTGCAAACATGCCCTGAACAGGCCTACAGTACATGTCAAGCCTCTGGGACAGCCGGTTACCTCAAGATGATTCAAATCTACCTTACATCGTCCTCGCATGCAGTGCTTCTTCCACTCGAGAGATTACAGCACCAAAGTCCATGACGCGCTTTCAGAACGAGGGAACACGCGAATTAAACGTGGTAGGCACTTTCGGCGTCCTACCAAGAGCATTAACTCAAGTTTTACCTTTTCTACTAATTGCTGGTACACGCGCAATTTCAGGTGTCGTGTCGAGTGGTCATGTAAACGTTAAGCCGCCTTCGTGAATTCATGTACACCATCCGCAAAAAACATCGCTACAGAACACTCTGGGGGCCCATACATGATTCGAACTGATGCCCGTGGCCGTGTTACTTCGTCTGGATTGACCCGCTAACTTTAATTCAATCGTAAGTGACGCACACGCATCGCTTTCCGTGACTTCCGAGGATCTGAGTACTGCTAGTTTCCCTACCCTTCAGTTTGAACGGCACTGTAGCGTAAAACCATCTACTGGCTCTTCTTTCGGACTTCTCTGTGTGTCTCGCTTTTCTCATTATCGTACTACTGAAATGCTGGATAACTCGGAAATTATATCCGTTCAATTTATGGTGACCCCGTGGCCCATGTATTGTCCCGACTCGTCAGGAAGGCTTAACTGACGGGAAAAGACTCCACAACGCGCCAGGATTTCGAAATGCAAGTGTACTCCTCGATCAGCATTACTTAAGGCCTGTCACTCACGTTCATCGGTATGGGATGGTGCAACTAGACGACGAGATTGATATGCCATCCCAAGTTTGGTTGCGCCGGAGCTCGCATCAGGCACCTGACACCCGCGTCTGCGCCACAAGCCGACCCAAATCACCTCACTTACGAACGATCTTCGATAACGCTGGCACACATGGAGCCAAGGAGGTATCTAGCTCTGATGCAGCAGAACTGTCTGCACTGGACGATGTTCTTGAGCTAGAATGCCTAGCTTGGAATTTCGACGACACGGTAGCCGGACGAAACCAAGATATTTTGTTTTCTGATCTCCCCTCGTCTCCAGAGCCGACGAAGGAGACACAGTGGATCACTATTCCCATCATTATGGAGGGTATTGAATCCTCTTCCAACTTTAGATCGACCCCGGCCTCGTCCCCTCAAGTGGTGGCGATAGCCCCACGCGTGAACAGTGGAGAATTGTTTCACCGTAGCAAGTTGCCCGTCATATCCTACGTGCCTCCAATCACGTACGTCGACGTTGCTCAGAACAAAAATCATAATGTGTCAGCTTCCGAAGAGCCCTCTAGCTTCGAGGGAGAATCGCTATCACCTCTTTCCCATCGAGGCATCGCCATGCTTGTAGAGGCGACGGCGTATCACATCTCAAGGGATGCGGAGATGCGTTGGGCATGTGTTCTACCCTCGACGGAACTTTCTATTGGCATTCCAGGTCAGAAACTCATTCTACGCTTGTTGATTGCTATGAATAACCAGTTCTTTACATAGATCTATACACAGGTCGCGAAACGGCTTCTGAATTATCTCGAAGCAGTCATGACGGAAAATCAGATAGGCTTCGGACGCGGTTAACATCAACGACTGTCGACGAAGACGGACACAGGGAGATATCACAAGATTTATTTATAAATGGGCCACAAACTCCGTCTGTCGCGTCGGAGCATTCACTGTCTGAAGTGGCGAGTGCACAAATATGTGGCAACAGTTTCAGTGTATATAAGCCTCTACTACCCGCTGATGTCTCGTCCTCATCCCAACATTCGTCTCTGGCAGCTCCCTCGCGCGACCGCACTACTTCTGCGGCGCCTTTGGGCGTACTCTTGGTGACTGGCCACACCTTCTCGACATGGACCTGGCCGATTGGCCGTGGAGTTACTACACCCCGACGGGCGGATGCCCTCGACGTCGTCCCGATCGGGCAATCACCGCTCGAGGCTGCGACGAACGTTGATCATCCTATATCGAACGGTACCGACGTTGGCCCATCGGCTTGCGACGGAAATAACTCCTGTGAGAGCATTATGGGGTCATCGTTGGCGCTGCCTCTGAAGAACACAACCGCTCTATTGATTCTGAATCTTGCCTTCCTCTGTCGGTCGATTCCAGGCCCTGTCCTCTCTCAGTCAACGTTCAATGTGGTAATACATCTCATAACAGACTCATTTCAGCCTCTAGTTTGCCCAGGCAATCAGCCGTCGGCGATTCCTTACTAGATGTTGTTGGTTCAAATAACAGAACCAACGCCACTTACGCGACACCCGTAATGCCTGGCCTCTTCCTCAGCCTATCGATAGGTCGTCGGTCATCAGCGAGGCGGTATCAAATCACGCCGCGGGGAACTCGACAACATATGAACCACTGCAATCTCTTCTTGATGACGTCGTCGTCATTCAACAAAATCAGGTTCACGAGACCTGCAATCTTCCACTTTTCGGGCAAAAAACATCTTTCGTCACGAAATCATTACGGATTTCAAGAACACCTCAGAAAGGAAAACAATGCGCAACGTCTAATTTTACCTACGCTAGCGTTCAAACAGAGCCGTGTGCCGCAATGACCGGGCCTGACATGTCATTCGACGAGGGGGACCCAGTACAGCGTGAGAGTCTCCGACGGAAGATTCAGCGGCTCGAAGCCGAAGTCAAAGAACTGAAGCTGCGCAATCAGGAGGTACAGAAGAGATCATGGGCGAATTGGTTGTCTTGCGGAAGGATGTGGCGCTTAATGATATCGGATGATATCTGTCATGAGAGAGTTCAGGTGTCCGCATTTCCTGACCTTCATTTCGCCACAAGGTTTTAATGAGTAGGCAGGGCTCCAACATGGTAAGTTCCAGGCCATACGTTAAAAATATATATCACTGATGCATACACGCACAGACGGCTTCGATCAGTAAAAATAACACAATGCAGTACTGCAAGATAGGATTTGGATATAGATTCTTCTCAAGCAGGTCCCATCACCACAGGTTTAGTCTTGGATAGGTGAGAGATTGTCTCGTCATCGAGGCCGAGGTGCGCCTTTACCAGTTCGGGCGGCGTCAAGGCCAGCCACTATGGGAAAGCGTTAGCAGGAACGGCATGATTGCGAGCACTGAAATCTACCTGGTTGAGACTGATGTCCTGGAAACGATCTGTGTTGAAGATCTCCAAGAATCTCAACGTCGAGTTTCCCGTATTTTCGACGTAGTGGCCTAAAAATACTCTTGAGAAAAGCCTCAGACGAAAGGAATGAGGACATACCCATAGCAGTAGGTACGTAGCCTATTCACAGCATGTGAGTGTGGCTCTTTGTAAATAACATCCACTGACCGATATCACCAGGTTGGTAATTGAATGTTCTGGCCGTGCCTTGGGAGGCAAAGATGGTCACGCGTCCCTCGCCCTCGCTACGATGAGCGGATATAATCAGTATCGTAGAACATCGCGAAGAGAATCAAGCACTCACAGGAAGAAGCTCCACTCATCCATGGTAGGGTGCCAATGAAGCTCCCTAGCCAATAACGTATCAAGCGACGATCGGAACGCAGAAAGTAGATACAAACCTAATAGCACCCGGTTCAACAGTGACTTCAGCAGCGGCGATGGTGTTCGAGACTTTGAATGTGGTGGAATCGACTATCCTGACGGAGCCACCAGATAATTGTGTGGGCGGTACTTGCGACAAGGCAAAGGTATACGGGTCCGGACGGTACCTTGTGGACTAACGGGAATTTGGGCGTCGTCGGCAGGAACGTCTGCGAAAAGTTTTCAACAAACACGCTGAACCAGCGTATAATAGGAAGCAAACCAGCAGGGAAGATATACAGCTCCTTGGCAGGAATATGCGCAAACGCTTCGGGACTGGTGGCCTGGAAGTTCTTTTGAATTACTACGAGGCTATGAGTACTCTTAAATTTCAAGCGCACGAGGCTATCACCTTCCGCTGGGACATGTGCCAACCAATCTGTCAGCTAAGTTTGAAGTTCAAATGAATGCAACCGCGCTGGGGGGAAGGGGAGCCTACTAAGAAAGTCGAATCCTCGCTGAAGTCTCCATCGTCGAAGACCTTTGATGCCACGTGAGAAAGGAGAGTACAGGGAGAAAGGAGTGCTTACAAGAATGAACTCAGAACCATCCGGGTCGTCGCCAGTTGCTTGTAAGGAATGAGGAATACCGGCGGGGAAGAACCAAAGATCTCCCGGGCCCTAACAGAGTGTCACTCAAGCTGCAAGTGAAAACGTCGGCCTGTACTCACCACATTGCCGATGAAGTTGCGTCCTTCAGAATCAACGGCAGTCACTTGAGTCGTTCCCTAGCAAGCCCAATTCGAAACGCATAGAATGATCAATTTGGCGTTGCTCACTTTCAAGACATAGGCCCACTAAGAGACACAATCAGCAGTAGCGGGAATCGCGTGAGCAGGAACGTTACCTCTGATGTTTTGTGCCAATGAAGCTCGCTGAAGAAGATATGAGCATGTCATGGACCCGACCATGATCGGACATACCGAACTGCACCAGGTTCAAGGCGCATGTTGACACTGGCCATAGCTAAGGAGTCTTAGAAAAGGGTGCAAACGATTTAGGTATGACCAACCAGTTGCAATGGGCATGACCCCGACTGAATAGGAGATAAGCAGGAGAACCCTTGTCGGATACAAACACTTACTGTTCTCTTGTCGGGCCCAACCACCAGTCTGCAAGCGATTGTGACTGAAACTGAATGGCCATTTGGCGTTTTTACTGAAGAAACCGTTGGTCACGAAGAGAGAGAGAAAAATTGGAACGTACACAGTTCCAGAGTCGGTAGTAGGCGGTGTCAGCAAGTCTGGGTTCTGTAAATCAATGGGTATATTGTCAGGACCCATGATCTTTGCACCAAGGCCCTCGCGTATCGGTTGGACAATGGAAGGATCGCTATCCTCGTTCCAAAGTGGCACGTTCGGGTCGGTGCTCGCAAACGGGACCGTCGCGGTCGACTCTGGTGCAGAGTCCGTCGAGGACGCGACTAATGTATCCGTTCCAGATGCTACGGCGGAAGCCGTCACCACTGACGCTGACGACGCCGAAATTGGAGCCAACGACGCCGAAGCTGACGCAGATTCGACACCAGAGCTGGCGGCAGGAGCACAATAGGCGAGCCTCGCTAGAAGAACGAGATTAACGAGTCCAAGAGCGAACATGGTCGAAGAGACTTGAGAACAAGTGCTGTGCTGATGTGGTTTAGACGCCTTTTAAAGACTCAGAGCCGCTCCCTACGCGTCAAAGTTATCCGTTCCATATCAAGAACCGATTCCTAGTCGGGAGTCGGGTCATGGATGAGCCCACTAACACAGCGGTGTGACTTGTAGGTAGTGTCGATTGGGAGTAATAACCTCCTCGTTACATCACATGGAAGTGGCAAATCGAAGTCGCCACGCGTGTCGGACGAGACGGAGGGCAGGAATTAAGTGCTTTTGTTCCCACCATCATTCTTCTGACCAAATCCTGCACTCAATTCATGACACTGAAAGTGGATAAGAGATCTTACCTGTAAGGGCAGAACTGAGAAAGCACATCGTAGCTATTTTTACCCATTTTATATATAGCCGTCGTCTATGTAGAGATCTGTCAGCTGAGCAGAACGTCAAGGTCTCGAAAGAGAACAGAGGTCCTTTAGGAATGCAGCACAAGTTAAGGTAGGTACCGAATCCACGGCGTTTCGGAATACTGCGTACTGACCCTCGTCTGGGCCTTTGAGTTATGAGCAAATCGGACCAGGCGGAACGCGAAACTAGGGCGCAACTTCCGTACTTTTGCGGTAAGCAAGAGAGTAAGCATTCGCGAAGCTCGGAGTTCTATCCGACGGAGGTACTGTAAGAGGTGGCGTATGTCTTCATCAAGATTAGCCGTCATTCAGACTACCGAAATATTGTCATCGACGAGATGGACGGACGATATATGGGGTTTGCTTCTTCTGACGCAATCTCGATACGCGCGCTGAGCGGTATGGTGGGGAAATATCACTGGTCAGCAGGTAGACAAAGACCGAGTTCTATTTTTGAAGATTCGCTTCTTCAATGAGTCGAGTGATTTCTCCATGAAACCATCACGCGCGCAGGTAGTTGTTGACATTCCTATGAAATTACCCTTTCTCCGAGGTATGCCAGTCAATTGTAGCGCTGCAAAGTTGAACAGGCAAACCGGAGGTATGCGTACAATACAAAGGTCCCTGAAAAATAGGACAGTCTAATGCAGTAAATTCCCATGCAACGGCGTCTGTCGGTCCGTGTAGAAGAGCTGCAGCCATATGCATGGCCGAATTCGAGTCTTCCGGAAGTCGCAGAGGTGGTCAAGGGAAGAGAGTAACCCACAGGCAAACAGTAACAAATTCTATCGAGTCCAAATTTGGAAAGCCAACCCCTTCGGAAAAGTGTTGTCATGAAGCAGCTTGAACTACTTCATCTACACCAAAGCTCCCTTACAGATATACACATTGGCGAGTAATCAAAAGGATCACTCCGAGAACGACATGGAGGATCCTATTCTTGGAGAAATCCGAAATGGCCTGTTGATTCTTATGTATATCTCATCGATTCATATCTTTAACAGCATGTACCTATGGTATTGGCATCTAATAAGTGCATTTCCAATGTTATGGGTAGGAGATGAGACTAACTATGGATCAAGAAGTTCAACGTCGTTTTCCCAAGTCCGAAATACGAATACATCGGCAAGAGCCTCATTGCAGGTCTGTAGACCTCCTTGATCAGTCACGATGTAGCCTTGCATATGAACGCGCTGTCTGGCTGATGTCACGTCGCGACGTCGGCAGAACTTGAAGGACAGCATTCGGAGGAGAGTCGGAGTCCGCAACATGGCGCCACTTCGAAGACTGGCTTTTGCGCGAAGTTGGGAATCTCATTTGCCCTAGAGATAAGCCGGAGAGTCGAAGCTGAAGCTCAGCCTGGTTCCCAGATCCCGTATCAAGAGCTGTCATCCATCTCGTAACCGATGATACTCGTATGTGCCGCAAGGCTGCCAGCATATGCTTGTGGGGAACACTCAGACCACCGCTAAGTAGAGCCAGGCTAAATTCAACAATCTGTTGACTCTGCTTGTTTTCCTGACTCTCACACCCGTGAGGGTTTATTGCTACTTTGAGCGATGATAATTTCACTCAGCCCTGCTGGCGCTCTTTTTTTGGCATTGTGCTATCGATGTATGATGTACTCTACTTTATGATGAAGTATCGATTGATTGCGAGCGTACATCAGCTTCGCACTGAAGCCTCGGAGTTTCTGAGCGCCCAAACATGCCAGTGGTGTACTGACCAACTCAGTCCACCGACATCGATATCCTGTCTACTTCCATGCTTCTGTTCGGACACGTCCAAAGAGTCGCGTATTCTGCCAGACATGCTCCAGCTATTCCGTCCGCATTGATACCTTCCCGCGTAGCGTGGAACTACTAGTGAGCAGATCTATATTTTCAGGCTGGTACGACACACGGAGATGAAGTATGCCGTCTCCTACGTGTCGTTAATCAAGACGCAAATAAGATGACGATTGCAATGCCGAAATACCATTGTTGATGACTACCTCCACAATGGTTGTTGTACCTCCTCAGCGCCTCTCGACCAGTCAAACCCCAAAGAGGCGAATCATAAAGTGGGGCACATGCATTCCTTGCGAACTCGCCTCCCAACCCCTTCCCCTGACCACAAAAAAAACAGGATGATGTTCAGCATTGCGATTTATTTCCCCATCGGTACTCGCAACTTACTCTCATCCAAGTGGCCCACATGCTGCGCAGTCTTCTCTGCCCGCCCTTGATATCAACAACTCGGGTTCACCTTGCTTCAAATCGGTGCAAGGGCTTCATGGGCGGTGAATGACAACATCAATATCCCTTCTGCGTTGGACGTAACAACGCCGCCCATATTCTGCGCATGCTTAGTCGCACGCGATATCAAGGGCTGTAAATGGTGATTCAGATGGCTTGTCATCATAGCAGCAGAAGAGAAAATAGTACCACATCAAGTCCGCATTAAACGCCCAGTTCCTGTACCACACGGTAAGCGCCTATCTTCGGGGTCGTGTCCGTACCGATGCCTACTGACAGTCACGCCTTGAGACTCGGGACCGTGTATTCTGCGAAAATAATGATACTGATTCGACTGCTATGGACGTTCGTACAAGATATGAGAGTGATGGTGATCGTATACATAGTGGCAAGACAAGACTGCGAAAGTATTAACATGAACATAAGTAGCAGTAGGATAACAATAAAACACGTATGGGTTCGATGGAGGCATTACAACAATGGTGGCACATAGAGTTCAGAAATACAGGACCACGGTGTGGCCAAGTCTAGACAAGGGCAGCATCTTGAAGATATCCTCGGAAAATAGAATCCCGCACTACGATGATGGTCAATAGACGGACACCGCCGTTGAGAAATGACGTACCATTCCCGATAATCCTTTGAGTGGCTTTGGTATCCTGAAACAGTCAATGTTAGGTGAGAAAACGAACTTGCGGAATCGGACGCACAACAACGCTGGTAAAATGGGTATATAGTACCCGACGGTTCTCGTTATTGCGTCGGTGTACTTGAAGGAAGTGAGCACGGAAATATTGGACGACAGTCTCGTAATCATTGGTTCGTTCGCCGAAGGAGGTAATACTAGCACGAGACAGGTAAGAAGCAGCCAAGTATTGACAAACTTTGCACGCACTACTTCTGGACTCTTAGTCCGGACTCTATCTTGGACTTGAGTAGGTCGGTCTTATCTAAAGGATACACATCAAAGATCCGAGAACGCGGGGTTTGACCTAACGACATACTAAGGAACAATACAAGGTGGACGTTTTTGAGCAAAGCGTTGGAACAGATTTGAGTAAAGAGTTGCAGAGAGTCGTCAATACGGTTGGTTCTTGGATCTTCTTCAAGATACTGGAAAGAGACGGGATCAATGATGTGAAGTGTATGGAGATTGACAGAAACCCACTTGATCAAAAGCGCTTACCGGCGCTACAAATATGATGGCGTTGGCATCATCAAAGTATGGAATCCACGAGTGCCGCTGGCCGCGAGCCCCACCAACATCGTACAGATGCCAAGTGACAGATTTCCCGTGTATTGTAACATCAAAGATGTGCTCTGCGACTCCCATAGTCTGTATTCGTGCGTGGAGGATGTCATCTGTCGAAAAAGGTAAATATATGCGTCTAAATCCTGTCATAATGCATGCCTACCCGTCGAAGGGACATAGTTGGCGCAGCAACGCGACTTATATGTCGAAGGAAGCTGAAACGGAATAAGTCAAGAGCCTCCCAACGATGAAACGCATATACGCACAATTCCGACCACTCGTCGAGCTTTAGGCGACGCTTGCTGATGAGTGCACGACCGTGGGATGATTCCACAGCTCTTTGATGTCGTCTTTAGATACGTCCAGCAATCGTCCAACTTCCTGCACCAAAGGGTCTTGAGGCACCTCTGCATGGTTATGCTTCCCCCCACCATCCACGGAGGGCCGTGCACGTATGCGTCCCAGAGCATTCTCAATAGTGCGCGCCTGCCATCCACTGCGAACGAAGACGCCACCCTTCCCGGACCCAGATACGGTGATGCCACCGCTCAGCCGGTCCGCCAGCTGAGTATCGGTAGATACCAAAGGAGAAAGACGGCGACGAAGATTAGGAATGCTGTTTCGCGAATTGTCCTGGTTCCGCTGAGCGCGAGGGCCAGGACTGTGCATGGTTGGTGTTGAACGGCCGTTCGAGTAGAGCGAATCGGTGTCCATGCCGTCGTCCCATGCCTCCAGTGTAGTCAATATGTGTTTGATAGAGTGCACGACGTTGAAATAGATGACTGTTCGCCAGGATGAGCGCTCCTGGTCGAGCGAGTTAGGTTTGTACATGAGCTGGAATTGCTTCTGCAGTGTTGATTTGCCGCTCTCGGCCTGCCCTAGTAGGAGAAGCTGACGAGGTGTCGTTTAGACGAGCCAAGCGCAGAGAGCCTGATACCGACCTTGACATCGGCCCTCTTCCGTCGGATCCGCTCGCGCTCCTGCCGCAGATCCTCGTCAATTTGTTCAGAAATGCGTTTTGCCTCCGCCTCAGCCTGGAGGCGGGCATATCGCTCTGCCTCTGTTTCGTAGCTAGGCGGACGCAGCGCCTCTGCCAGAGGATCGTCCTGGCTGTAGATCGACGGGGTCTTGGAGACCATGGTTGACGATGACGGCGGGAGGAGAAAAAGGTAGCGTCGCTTCGTGTATGCAGCCGTGCTCTTTTGGGAAACGATCACGATCAAGATGTGACATGAGACGCGGGTTCGGCGTCACGCAATGGTTAGTTGACCACCGCCATGATCATCATTCAACTTGCTGATCTCCTCATAGTCTGTCACCTTGCATACATCCCATGGAGAAATAAAGGTGCTGTGCTGAGCTTCTATTGGCAACCGTGCTGATTTTCTCGTCTACTCAGATAGAGATTTTCTGTGAAGCAGTTCCTAAAACAGCTGAAGTTCGTTCCTTGCACCGCTCCGTTCTTGGTCTAGATTCTTAATGCACTGCCTGTCAGAACTTTCTCGCTCTCTGCGCTTCGAACTATTACGATGGCTGCATATTCCACCGAAACATCAAGGGGTTCATGGTTCAAACAGGCGATCCCACCGGCTCCGGTAAAGGTGGCCAAAGTATCTGGGGGAACCCGTTCCCAGACGAGATACGGTCTACTCTAAAGGTTGCGCCTCTCTTGATGATATTCTCACCCTGTCTGAGCTCTCACCTCAGTTCAACACCAGAGGCATGGTCGCGATGGCCAACTCTGGGCCAGATACCAACAAGTCGTATGTCTGCTGTCACAACTCTATCGTCCGGGCTTGATTCCGTTCCAGTCAGTTTTTTATCACCTATGCCAAGCAGTCCCACCTGGATGGAAAATACACCATATTTGGTAAAGTTATTGATGGTGCTGATTCTACACTGGACGCCATGGAACGCGTTCCGGTCAACAATAAGAACCGGCCTTTGAGTGAGATCAAATTGGATCATGTAGGCTATGTGTTGCCGATTTAACCTACTCGGATGCGCTGACATCCCTGAAGATCACTATTCACGCCAATCCAGTTGCCGACTCACAGCTACGAAGATAGTCGCGCCGTGTACATTGAGCGGGTATGTAACAATGGACGCGAAGAATACAGAGTTCGCCGTCTGTCAACTGTCGGGGTTCTTTTTTGGGATCAGAAGATTGCCGCTACTGCCTCTTCGAAACTACGACTTCGACTGCCAATGCCACATCCATATCAACGGTCACGTAGGAGTGCTCGAATGATGTTGAAGGAGTCGTTGAAACATCTTTTCCAGACAAAAACATGTGTATGAAGGCCTCAGTAAAGGCGCACTCGAACTTGAAGGTTTATGAATCATTTTGAAAGCCGTTTACATATAAGGTTATCAAAAACAAGCAAAGGAGGACAGATACCGAAATGAGCACAGCAATAATCATGAACTCATAATGATCCTGACACGGCCAATGAAATGGCGGTCGTTGGGCGGTCACTACCCTCGCGTGCCATTCTGGCCATCTGATGAAATCGCAGGCATTGACACTGTGCCTATAATGGTGATAAACGTGGGCAATTTGAGATATGCTAATATGCTACAGGAATATACATACAGTCCTTCCACCATTACCGCTTGATGAAGCCAACCAATTCCTTTTGCAATTCCCTCTGTCGCCGAGTCTTCTCCAAGTCATCCACGCTCCTCAAATCATACACGACGTCCCTCGTCTTGCCAAAATAGACCTACTCAGAACTCAGATAAATCTGAGGTTAGCGACCAAGCTTGATGCGTACCTCTTGTAAAAGATTGCGCATCTTGATCTCCATCTCTTCAATCATTCTACCGGTGTTTGTTATATGCGAAGACTGATCGTGTATACCCCAATCCTGTTCGGTCTAAAGAGAACAGCTTCAGCACCGG
This sequence comes from Mucidula mucida, assembly GCA_015501055.1. Lineage (NCBI taxonomy): Eukaryota > Fungi > Basidiomycota > Agaricomycetes > Agaricales > Physalacriaceae > Mucidula > Mucidula mucida. The sequence goes on from JADNYV010000184.1 coordinate 50,959, forward strand.
AGCGAACAAGAATACAAGAAGACTCACCTGACGGGTCATGCTACCGCTGAGACTAACTTCCCCGTCGCGCTTCCATCCTTCAAGACCTTTCTTGTCTCCGCCTTTCTTGTCATCCTCAGCCTCAGAGCTCTTCCGCGTGATGAGCTGGAGCATAACGGTCGATGTCAGCTTGTAATGTGCGTTGCGCCCGCGCTCCGCAGTTTCAAAGACGTGGATCGAGTCCCAAGACCCAGCTGGCTCATTTGGGGAGGACGGCGTCATGACTGGCAGGATGAATTGAGCAGCGTCATCCGGGTCGTGGCGCGTGGATTCATACCTTTCTTGAGAAGAACAACCCCCGCAAATCCGCCGTCATCGAGATCCCAGAGATAGACAGATGATACACCGCCTTCGTAGTACCTGATAGGCATAGATTTAGATGTCAAGCATCATACGACGCGTAGAACTCGCACATCTCCCGATACGTATCGAAAGCCTCGTTTGCAGAGATTTCCAGTTTGCGCAGTTTGGAAGAGGGAACGGTGCCGTCGTCCAAGGGAGGGTCATACTCGTTCGACCATGGTGACCTGGAGGACATCAGCGCTGTCTCACCAGGTCTGCAAGCGCATACCGGTAGCTCTCGCCGTCTCTATTGTAATCGCAGGCCAGATAATCCCTACCAGTAGCGCGATCCGTCTTGAGCTGAAGCGGCTGGTCGACGCTACCTAGCAGATCATCCGCGTAGTCGGGGCATATTCCTATCAGCGCATTGACATTCTCTTCAGTGCGTGTAGGCGGCAGCCTGCGCATAAGATCCAGCATAGAATCGACGAGGTCCGTCATCTTGGCCGTCGGGTAGTGGAGCGTGGAGATCGACGTTGAGGGTAAGATGGGCGCAGTTGTCACAGCCAAGCAGCTGCAAATGATGCGCCCATTGATTGCCTGATCGGGAAGGCGCGGGTTCTGGCGGGATATGTGGCGTCTCAGCGCCGACAATATCGATAGTGGCGACGCGTATGTATGCGTTGAGGCAAGACGATCCTGTCAATCGCGATGTAGTACAATCTTGATTTTGAATGAACAACAGAATAAGTAAACGGATGAGTATCCCACGGATGGCACTATTAAGATATCTTGTAAGGACGTCCTTTGAACCATGCACTCCGCAACCTGTACTTATAATAACATTGTAGCGCTTGGGATACATCATTAGGATCACGTTAGCGCTACGAGTTCCCCCTCGCACAGGTCTCTTCCATACACAACTCATACCGCTTCGGCTGCGTCATAGGGAATCTCGTGCGTCAACCCGGTTTCCGTTGTAACCATAATCTGTTAGATCCTTATCAGCGTACTTTTCATTGAATGCAGCAGACATTACTCGCACCTGGATATCTTGTGGTGTTGGCTGTTCATGCTCCTTCCTGAACCAACCGAATAATCGCTTTGAAAGAGTCGGTTGGGGCCGTTGTATAGTCATGACATCTCCAACACTGATATGAACTTCCGTCACAGGATATCTAGGCCCAAACGCTGCTTTCGAAAATGGATGACAGAGTTGCGATTCTTGAAAACCGCTACGATGTGGCGCTCGGACTATTGAGGCGCCGGCTTGATATACAGGGATTAGATTGAGATCCTTCGATACGATGCCAGATGGAAAGGTTGGTGTCCCTTTCCTTCTCTTGGCGCCCGTGGCCCAATATAACACATAGGCGTTGACAATGACCTGTCATTGCTATCATCATGAAAGCATAGGGCAAATGCAAAGCAAGACTTACGTCTGTGGCACAAGTCCCCAGACAAAACCATCCCAACTCATGTCCGCGGAGGGCAGTCAATACCGCGATATTGACCTGCTCAGAGATCTTTGAGCTGTCAGTCAAGTCTGATATCATGTCCTTACTGTAGAGGTCGTGAGAGCAATTGCCGACGCTCTGGTTCGTTCGATGAGTTTATGCAACGAGGGCGAATCTGGGAGCGCTTACACAAGTGCCCTTTTCGCAACCCGTTGAACTCGATGATTCAGGGATTCGGCTCGTATCAACGGCCATAGAAATGACCCCGTTAGGAAGATGCTGATATAACTGAAGAAGCTTGTCAAGGACAGTCCATACGGAACGAAATTGGGTGTACACTCACAGGTCGTAGCTCAAGAGAGGAATAGACGACATCGACTTCAATCCAATCATGCATGCCATGTCGTCTTCTCTGTAGTAATATGTGCGCCCTAGGCAGGACTGTATTCAGGAGCGGAAATCATCCGGTATCACGTACACACTCACCAAATAACATTAGGACAATGACAACAGAGTAGAGACAGACCGTGATAAACGAAACTACGTAGATCGGAGATCTGAACCGAGCGACGCAGGAAACGGGTGACCGAACGATATAAACTCGTTCAACTGCAAACTCGATTAGATAGAATCAACGGAAAGACGCCTCTTCGATGACTTACTGAGGAAGGCATAAATGAGAAGTTTAGAAGTCGCGTAGAATGCGATGCACAGATGAATGGCAGCCGAACACACGCTGTCTTGTAGCTCCAGCCCAACTCCGAATATAAGAATACCACCTAGGCGTTTCGTCACGGCCAGCGCGGAGTGATACAGTGATTCAGACCCACTCGAAATGAGGAATAGCCAAGAATCCAAAAATACCAGGATAAGACAGAGACGTGGCCAAGGGATCTGAAAAATCGCGCTATAGGAAACCAAACGTTCGAGCGCAATCCTGCGAGAAAGACAATGGGACAGGAGAGTAACACCTAGATTCTTGTGAGCTTGGGCATATGGAACAGATCGCCGAGAAGCGCACCCAAGAAATGAATGAGCGAGCTCACTACCTGCGCGCCTACTGAAGGGAACAGCGAGGGCATTGTGAAGAAGGTGGTGGTGAATGCATAAGGGCCGCTTTTGTTTTCATTCTGCAGCTGTCATGGATTGAATGTAGCTAAAGGGGGACATATCTAATGTAAGGAAATGGAGTCGGTAAGCTTCTCAGTCGATACACAATGGTAGAAACGACTGTATTAAGGTCGAGTACTATACCTAATGTAAGGAAATGGAGTCGGTAAGCTTCTGTAAGATATATAAGTACGAGGAATGATTAGGTTAATGTAAATAGGCTCACCTCAGTCGATACACAATGGTAGAAACGACTGAGGTGGCGTGAAACGATCGAGAGGTATATAAATGTACGTATAGGAGGCATGTCCATAAAAGGAATTCACCGCCCGTCGTCGGGTCTACTTCCAACACTCCCCCAGATCCGACGACTACCCATCAACCTCTCCAATATTCAACGCGGCAAGGCAACGATAATGGGCGTCACGAGGAAGAGGCTTGGTGAAGATATCCGCTGGGTTTTCGTTACCGCGGACGAAGTTGAGCTTGATTTCCTTCGCCGCGACGAGTTCCCGAATGTAATGATGACGGATATCGATGTGCTTCACCTTCGCGTGGGATTTGGTGTTCTTTGTCAAGTCGAGCGCGCCTCGATTGTCACCCCATAAGTCGCCCGGTTTCTCTTGTGCCAACAGGATCTCCTCCAGCCACGAATACATCCATCGCATCTGCTGACCGGCCTTCGAGGTAGAGACATACTCGGATTCAACAGTGGAAAGAGCAACCGTCTGTTGACGCTTCGAACTCCAAGACACAGGCGCCCCGGCCATCATGAAAACTTGACCGGAGGTGGAACGACGCGTATCCTTGCATCCCGCATAGTCAGCGTCGACGAATCCGACTGGCACCAATGGTTGGTCCGATGAGAAAATGAGCCCGAACTTCACGGTTTGGCGAATGTATCCCAACACATGGAGCAACGCCCTCCAGTGTTCCAAGCCCGGATTCGTCTGGTAGCGAGATAAGACGCTGACTGCGTAGGAGAGGTCGGGACGAGTGGTGAGTTGGCCCCACATAACCTTGCCAAGAAGGGTGCGATACGGTTTATCCTTCATGACCTGGCGTTCTTCGTTGGTAGTGGGCGACATGTCGTTAGAGAGGGATGTTCCAACGGGGAGGGGAATGGAGCGGAGAGGAAGGTTCTCGAGACCGAATTCCTTGAAAACCTTTTCGAAGTACGCGCGTTGGGATAAGGTGATGGTGCCAGCTTCGTACTTCTCGATAATCGTCATTCCAAGGAGTCGCTCCTGGTCGGTGACTTCGCGAATATCCCAAATCCTCCCCATCTCTGCCTTCCTAGTCTCTGCTTCAGGCAGCGACGCTGACGCTCCCATAACGTCATCAGTATACGTCGCAGTGAGGGTGTACTCGCCATTATCTCCCGTGCGGACGCGTACACACGGGTCCGCTCTTGACGTGGTATATCCCAACTCATCGTACGTCCCGTTCAACGTTCCGGCCCAGTCATGGCCACCTTGCATCGTTCCGTAAATCGTCTTCTTCAATCTGCACTTCTCCCCCTCGCGTCCTTCCACCTCATACCCACTCGGCTGATCCATCCATATCTCCTCCGTCGTGTCACTGTTAAGGAAAGCGGCTTCAAAATCAATCAGCCAGATATGAAGACGTTCAGCAACGGCCACAGCAGCCATCATCCGGATAGACTCCATCCTCGCTACCGCTGCCCACGTCTCATTGTAATCCACCCCCAATTGCTGAGTGAAACCTTTACCAACCCAACGAGCTTTGTCGCGCATACGTACACCATCACCATTTTTCTTGACGGCGTACACCCATCGACCAGCCATGACATTCGCACCGGGCGGTGGTATCCCCAATTCCCACGTGCCCTTGCGTTGATGAAGGTCCATCTCGACGTCCATCGCGGCTGTCCAACGGTCGGCATCCAAAGACATTGCTTCTTTATACGTCTTCGGTTCATAGGTATCGTCGTCGGTATGTCCCAACAACGCGACAAAGTCGTCCAAGTCGGCGGACGCGTTCCAGGCGGCGTTAGCGGCGGGTGTCTCCGTGGCCCAATCTTCACCGGCGGCACGGGCTAGGTCTTCGCGTCTCTCGTAGGCGGCGTTCTCGATGGCGGCACGAGTCGGGACAGGCGTACGTGATGAGCGTCTAGGTTCAGGCTGAGAAGGCGGCTGGGAAGGTGTGTCGTTAGCCGAAGGACCAAAAGAAGAAGAGGATGAGGTAATAGAAGAAGTAGAAGACTTAAACTTTACTTCGTCACCTGGAGCGACCACTTTAGGTGGGACACTGTTAAATGCATCCGTGTGCACCGGTGTTTGAAGCTCGTTCTCATCTCCACCTCCAAATATTCCTTCATCTCCCCCCTCCCTGCGGTATCCCTCGTCAAACTCCACGTTACGACTGACAAACTGGACTCCGCGGTCGTCGACAAGGACGTAATTACCCGCACCAACTCCGTACCCAATCAGAGTGGCCGAGATTCCGCGGTCATCCAGTTTGCTCTTCCCATCCACCCTAATCCCGTTCACAACGGGTGCCTTGGCCTTACACCTACTTCCCCAGACGCGGAAGTGTGCTACGCTCTGTCGACCACCCAACATTTCCTCGGCCGGAATTTTGCCAGGATGGCGCCGTGTTGTCATACGGTTGCGAACATGGATACTCGCCGCCGCCGCCGCTGCCCAATATTTATGAGGCAGGTTCGAGTCGTGAAGACCCGTACGAACGTCCTCGAGGACAGTCCGCAACGCTCGCTCTGCCAGCCCGTTCTGAGCAGAGGAGTAAGGTGCTGTGGTCTCGTGTACAATGCCGTGAGTCTTGAAGTACTCTGACCATGCATGCGAATTGAACGCATTGTCAGTCCGGACGCGTTTGATCTGCTGTCCAGTCTGCTTCTCCAACAAGACTCTATAATCGTCGAAGGCCTTGATGGTAGTATCGTCGCTCTTGTCTTTGAGAAAATCGCCGTACTTATACGACGTCCCAGAGTCGACAATAATCATCATGTAAATGTTTCCTCCCACGGACGGCGTGCGCGACGGACCCCACAAATCCATCGCGACTAGTCCAAGAGGAGGTACGTCCGGATCGGTATGGTTATCATACGGACGTGTATGCTGACAACCTGCTTGACAGTCGGGACAACGTCCATCGACAGTCAAGTTGGTGATCCTCAAGTCGTCAACTAGGCCCTTTGCGGCCATCTCGCGAATGCGTTCGACGTCGGAATGAGCGAAGCGTCGGTGCCACGTCTGCAAATCGACTGGCGCTGAGGTCGACAGCATCGCCACACTTTGCGAGGAGTCAAGGACATACATCCCCGACGATCCACGGCCGTGTAAAATTGGCGTCCCACCAAGGCCCTTCGTAATCACTACTCGTCCCCCACCGAAGAGCGAGTAATAACCACCGCGGTCAAATTGACTGACGGAGATGAGGCTCGCCGAAAGGGATGGTGCGTGTAACGCATTCTTGAAGGTAAGCGTGATTTTCTTTCCTTCGACGTCGTACGTCCGAGTGACAGTCCCCTTGCCCACAATAGGAAAATCACCCTCGGACGCTAACGCTGATTTGCCCGTACGATACGGCAGTGACTCATACTCGGCAAAGTCGTCGCGATCGCGAAAGAAGTGGTCGCTAGCCCCAGAGTCGAGGAACGTTAGGGATATGGTCGACTTGACGCCCTCAAAAGTACGACTAACCGTCGCGGTATCTGCGACAGGCGCGTCAACAACATACGCGACAGGACAGATACACGGGGATAAAGATGGGAGGGGATCATTGATGCTGTTATCTTCGCCGTCAATAGAGACAATGATGGAAGAATCAGATTCGACGCCATCGGTCCAAGCGGCGAGGACGACGTGTGATGTGGAAGGAGTTGTGGCGGGCGTGTTCGAGGATGTTTGGTTCGCTTGCGCCTGGGATTGCTTCTTCCTCTGGCCAAAGCCGGGAGGAAACTGCCCTTCTTTCCCGCCTCCTTCCCAATAGCAGTCGATGACCCAATGACTGCTACGATCCTTCGCCTTGCACTTGGGATTTGTGCAGTGGCGCTTCCCTGTAGCTGCCGCGAAAGCGGTCGACCCACCAGTGGGTGCCTTGGGGAGCTTAATCGTGGCGGCATACGTCTGGATAGCACCCCAGACGTCTTCAGCTGTGGGATAGGGAAATAGTTGGGCGATGAGGGGAAGCCACTGGGGGTTTGTGGCGGGAAGGGACCGGATCAGGACTCCCTTGAGATCCTTATCGGTGACGGTCTTCCCGAGCGAGCGAAGGACCGCGACTTGGGCGTTGAGATCCGCCCAGTGCGCATCGAGTTCGTCAGTGGAAGTGCCGGCGAACGCAGCGGTGTTGAAATTATTCTCGGCGTTGGATAGGGCTGCATCGCTCTTGGGTATACAGAGTCGCTCAAGGCGAGTCCAGATTTCGGCGGATGTTCCTTCCACGTTGAGTCCTATGGCAACGGGATCGATGATGTTCTGGACGACGAGTGCTGTGGCGCACCCATCGCGAAAGTCCCATTCGTCGCGGGATGGCGCCTTCGAGTAGAACGGGGTCTGGGGTTCGGTTTGACCAGGGCTGAGGATGACGATGGGTGGTCGGGTAATTGCCCCGTCGATATATCCCTTGAGACCTGTTCTCGTAGCGGATTGCTCGATACGAATCTTGAAGGACGCCCAGTTGGTCTTATCGTTCTTGAGCATGAGCTCGTAGACGAACTGGGGGATAGTGTTGGAAGTAGACCCGACGACGGGCGGTGAATTCCTTTTATGGACATGCCTCCTATACGTACATTTATATACCTCTCGATCGTTTCACGCCACCTCAGTCGTTTCTACCATTGTGTATCGACTGAGGTGAGCCTATTTACATTAACCTAATCATTCCTCGTACTTATATATCTTACAGAAGCTTACCGACTCCATTTCCTTACATTAGGTATAGTACTCGACCTTAATACAGTCGTTTCTACCATTGTGTATCGACTGAGAAGCTTACCGACTCCATTTCCTTACATTAGGTTATGGGCCCCGAAGCGTAATCTCAAACAAGTCGATTCAATACACACCATACCCGTACCCACACAAACGCGACTCATACAATACCCACTTTACCCACATCCCACTGCTACTGCTGCACACTACCCCTATGTCTTCTGGAATCGTTGCTATCCCCCAGTTCGTCTACGAGCTCATGCTCAAGAACGATAAGACCAACTGGGCGTCCTTCAAGATTCGTATCGAGCAATCCGCTACGAGAACAGGTCTCAAGGGATATATCGACGGGGCAATTACCCGACCACCCATCGTCATCCTCAGCCCTGGTCAAACCGAACCCCAGACCCCGTTCTACTCGAAGGCGCCATCCCGCGACGAATGGGACTTTCGCGATGGGTGCGCCACAGCACTCGTCGTCCAGAACATCATCGATCCCGTTGCCATAGGACTCAACGTGGAAGGAACATCCGCCGAAATCTGGACTCGCCTTGAGCGACTCTGTATACCCAAGAGCGATGCAGCCCTATCCAACGCCGAGAATAATTTCAACACCGCTGCGTTCGCCGGCACTTCCACTGACGAACTCGATGCGCACTGGGCGGATCTCAACGCCCAAGTCGCGGTCCTTCGCTCGCTCGGGAAGACCGTCACCGATAAGGATCTCAAGGGAGTCCTGATCCGGTCCCTTCCCGCCACAAACCCCCAGTGGCTTCCCCTCATCGCCCAACTATTTCCCTATCCCACAGCTGAAGACGTCTGGGGTGCTATCCAGACGTATGCCGCCACGATTAAGCTCCCCAAGGCACCCACTGGTGGGTCGACCGCTTTCGCGGCAGCTACAGGGAAGCGCCACTGCACAAATCCCAAGTGCAAGGCGAAGGATCGTAGCAGTCATTGGGTCATCGACTGCTATTGGGAAGGAGGCGGGAAAGAAGGGCAGTTTCCTCCCGGCTTTGGCCAGAGGAAGAAGCAATCCCAGGCGCAAGCGAACCAAACATCCTCGAACACGCCCGCCACAACTCCTTCCACATCACACGTCGTCCTCGCCGCTTGGACCGATGGCGTCGAATCTGATTCTTCCATCATTGTCTCTATTGACGGCGAAGATAACAGCATCAATGATCCCCTCCCATCTTTATCCCCGTGTATCTGTCCTGTCGCGTATGTTGTTGACGCGCCTGTCGCAGATACCGCGACGGTTAGTCGTACTTTTGAGGGCGTCAAGTCGACCATATCCCTAACGTTCCTCGACTCTGGGGCTAGCGACCACTTCTTTCGCGATCGCGACGACTTTGCCGAGTATGAGTCACTGCCGTATCGTACGGGCAAATCAGCGTTAGCGTCCGAGGGTGATTTTCCTATTGTGGGCAAGGGGACTGTCACTCGGACGTACGACGTCGAAGGAAAGAAAATCACGCTTACCTTCAAGAATGCGTTACACGCACCATCCCTTTCGGCGAACCTCATCTCCGTCAGTCAATTTGACCGCGGTGGTTATTACTCGCTCTTCGGTGGGGGACGAGTAGTGATTACGAAGGGCCTTGGTGGGACGCCAATTTTACACGGCCGTGGATCGTCGGGGATGTATGTCCTTGACTCCTCGCAAAGTGTGGCGATGCTGTCGACCTCAGCGCCAGTCGATTTGCAGACGTGGCACCGACGCTTCGCTCATTCCGACGTCGAACGCATTCGCGAGATGGCCGCAAAGGGCCTAGTTGACGACTTGAGGATCACCAACTTGACTGTCGATGGACGTTGTCCCGACTGTCAAGCAGGTCGTCAGCATACACGTCCGTATGATAACCATACCGATCCGGACGTACCTCCTCTTGGACTAGTCGCGATGGATTTGTGGGGTCCGTCGCGCACGCCGTCCGTGGGAGGAAACATTTACATGGTGATTATTGTCGACTCTGGGACGTCGTATAAGTACGGCGATTTTCTCAAAGACAAGAGCGACGATACTACCACCAAGGCCTTCGACGATTATAGGGTCTTGTTGGAGAAGCAGACTGGACAGCAGATCAAACGCGTCCGGACTGACAATGCGTTCAATTCGCATGCATGGTCAGAGTACTTCAAGACTCACGGCATTGTACACGAGACCACAGCACCTTACTCCTCTGCTCAGAACGGGCTGGCAGAGCGAGCGTTGCGGACTGTCCTCGAGGACGTTCGTACGGGTCTTCACGACTCGAACCTGCCTCATAAATATTGGGCAGCGGCGGCGGCGGCGAGTATCCATGTTCGCAACCGTATGACAACACGGCGCCATCCTGGCAAAATTCCGGCCGAGGAAATGTTGGGTGGTCGACAGAGCGTAGCACACTTCCGCGTCTGGGGGAGTAGGTGTAAGGCCAAGGCACCCGTTGTGAACGGGATTAGGGTGGATGGGAAGAGCAAACTGGATGACCGCGGAATCTCGGCCACTCTGATTGGGTACGGAGTTGGTGCGGGTAATTACGTCCTTGTCGACGACCGCGGAGTCCAGTTTGTCAGTCGTAACGTGGAGTTTGACGAGGGATACCGCAGGGAGGGGGGAGATGAAGGAATATTTGGAGGTGGAGATGAGAACGAGCTTCAAACACCGGTGCACACGGATGCATTTAACAGTGTCCCACCTAAAGTGGTCGCTCCAGGTGACGAAGTAAAGTTTAAGTCTTCTACTTCTTCTATTACCTCATCCTCTTCTTCTTCTGGTCCTTCGGCTAACGACACACCTTCCCAGCCGCCTTCTCAGCCTGAACCTAGACGCTCATCACGTACGCCTGTCCCGACTCGTGCCGCCATCGAGAACGCCGCCTACGAGAGACGCGAAGACCTAGCCCGTGCCGCCGGTGAAGATTGGGCCACGGAGACACCCGCCGCTAACGCCGCCTGGAACGCGTCCGCCGACTTGGACGACTTTGTCGCGTTGTTGGGACATACCGACGACGATACCTATGAACCGAAGACGTATAAAGAAGCAATGTCTTTGGATGCCGACCGTTGGACAGCCGCGATGGACGTCGAGATGGACCTTCATCAACGCAAGGGCACGTGGGAATTGGGGATACCACCGCCCGGTGCGAATGTCATGGCTGGTCGATGGGTGTACGCCGTCAAGAAAAATGGTGATGGTGTACGTATGCGCGACAAAGCTCGTTGGGTTGGTAAAGGTTTCACTCAGCAATTGGGGGTGGATTACAATGAGACGTGGGCAGCGGTAGCGAGGATGGAGTCTATCCGGATGATGGCTGCTGTGGCCGTTGCTGAACGTCTTCATATCTGGCTGATTGATTTTGAAGCCGCTTTCCTTAACAGTGACACGACGGAGGAGATATGGATGGATCAGCCGAGTGGGTATGAGGTGGAAGGACGCGAGGGGGAGAAGTGCAGATTGAAGAAGACGATTTACGGAACGATGCAAGGTGGCCATGACTGGGCCGGAACGTTGAACGGGACGTACGATGAGTTGGGATATACCACGTCAAGAGCGGACCCGTGTGTACGCGTCCGCACGGGAGATAATGGCGAGTACACCCTCACTGCGACGTATACTGATGACGTTATGGGAGCGTCAGCGTCGCTGCCTGAAGCAGAGACTAGGAAGGCAGAGATGGGGAGGATTTGGGATATTCGCGAAGTCACCGACCAGGAGCGACTCCTTGGAATGACGATTATCGAGAAGTACGAAGCTGGCACCATCACCTTATCCCAACGCGCGTACTTCGAAAAGGTTTTCAAGGAATTCGGTCTCGAGAACCTTCCTCTCCGCTCCATTCCCCTCCCCGTTGGAACATCCCTCTCTAACGACATGTCGCCCACTACCAACGAAGAACGCCAGGTCATGAAGGATAAACCGTATCGCACCCTTCTTGGCAAGGTTATGTGGGGCCAACTCACCACTCGTCCCGACCTCTCCTACGCAGTCAGCGTCTTATCTCGCTACCAGACGAATCCGGGCTTGGAACACTGGAGGGCGTTGCTCCATGTGTTGGGATACATTCGCCAAACCGTGAAGTTCGGGCTCATTTTCTCATCGGACCAACCATTGGTGCCAGTCGGATTCGTCGACGCTGACTATGCGGGATGCAAGGATACGCGTCGTTCCACCTCCGGTCAAGTTTTCATGATGGCCGGGGCGCCTGTGTCTTGGAGTTCGAAGCGTCAACAGACGGTTGCTCTTTCCACTGTTGAATCCGAGTATGTCTCTACCTCGAAGGCCGGTCAGCAGATGCGATGGATGTATTCGTGGCTGGAGGAGATCCTGTTGGCACAAGAGAAACCGGGCGACTTATGGGGTGACAATCGAGGCGCGCTCGACTTGACGAAGAACACCAAATCCCACGCGAAGGTGAAGCACATCGATATCCGTCATCATTACATTCGGGAACTCGTCGCGGCGAAGGAAATCAAGCTCAACTTCGTCCGCGGTAACGAAAACCCAGCGGATATCTTCACCAAGCCTCTTCCTCGTGACGCCCATTATCGTTGCCTTGCCGCGTTGAATATTGGAGAGGTTGATGGGTAGTCGTCGGATCTGGGGGAGTGTTGGAAGTAGACCCGACGACGGGCGGTGAATTCCTTTTATGGACATGCCTCCTATACGTACATTTATATACCTCTCGATCGTTTCACGCCACCTCAGTCGTTTCTACCATTGTGTATCGACTGAGGTGAGCCTATTTACATTAACCTAATCATTCCTCGTACTTATATATCTTACAGAAGCTTACCGACTCCATTTCCTTACATTAGGTATAGTACTCGACCTTAATACAGTCGTTTCTACCATTGTGTATCGACTGAGAAGCTTACCGACTCCATTTCCTTACATTACATCGTAGCAGGAAGGGTCGTACATGGGAGCGCAATGCTCGAGGCGACGTCCTTGAAAATTCCAATTTTCGCCTTCTTTGCGTCGACGAACCGGACCATACGCTTCCTATTGTCATCAGTCTGGTGACTTGACCTCGCGGGGAGCGGGAGCGAGCGATACGACGCTCTATCCAGCAGAAGTATTCTGGATCTCATATTGCCACGGCTTCAAAGCTGCCGATGAAAGACAGAGGCCTTCAAAGAGGATATGTATCAAAAGGCATGTCATCATTGTTTTCGGTGCTGGTTGTCTATTGCGGTGCTGCTCGTGTCGGAGAGAGTGGGCTCCGAGACATGAACTTGACCGATCGCTCTGAGAATATAGCTCCTTTTCGTGGCGTATATATTCTGTTTGCCTCACTTTTGCTTCTCTATCAAATACTATCATCATCACATTATTATGTTCTCGACCGCCAACAACACCACTACCGAGCTTAACCGCCGTCGCACTCTCCAGGGGCGTCATGGACGCCAGGCTGAGCAGAACTGGATAGGGCGGAGGGCAGGAGATATCATCCACTCTCTGGAGAAACTCCCGCTTTCCGAGGAGATCGCTCAGCGCCACGAAGAACATGTTTGCCATCATCGTCAGCTTACGCTTGACATTCTCGAGGGCAGACGCCCACAGGCTACGCCGTTTATCGTCCACGGGCAGCAAACGTTAAAGTTCCACACTTACGAGGAACTTTTCCGAGCGCTTGACAATCTCGAACGCGCCGAATACCCTGAGGAGGTGACGCGGGATGAGCAGACCGACTCACGCAAGTGGTCAGAAGCACTCGCAATCCTCGAAGGCAGGCATCGAACATTGAAGCCGATTCAAGGAGCGGTTCACACTCTCAAACGGAAGCCAGCCATCATATTTTCCACTGAACCTACGGTTCACACTCTCAAACGGAAGCCAGCTGTTATGTTTTCCACTGAACATACCGTTCACACTCTCAAACGAAAGCAAGCCATTATGTTCACTGCCGAACATGTTATGGTTCGGGAGAAGGAGGCGACGCGCAACGAGTAGGCTGATCCACGCTATTGGTCAAAGGCTCATACGGCCCTCGAGGACAGCGAATACTTCTCGCCGTGAGAAGGAGGTGATGCGGCACGAACAGAATGACTCGCGCGATTGGTCAGAAGCCCTTCCTCAAAGGCAGGCGTCAGCTACCTCCCGCTTCAGTCATGAAGACTTGAGGCCAGGGGCGGGGAGGCGAAATGAAGATTTAAGAGGTGCGACTTGTTGCGGGCTGCGGCCTTCCCTTGAGCACAGTATTGAGTCTTCGGGCCCATAACACTTCCGCGTAGTGTTACGGGCCCGGAAAGACACTAGCGCATATCGCCCGACGCGAGTTGGGGATCACTGCTGCCCGCTGTAACGCACGCTCTGGAGCATCGGGCGCATACAAATACAGGCGCTTGATGCTCCTGAGCATCCGGTACCTACGAACTTGCTGTCTTCTATCCATGTACCTTACTTACATATTCAAATTGAACACACACTATGGTTGTAGTATGATTCGGCAACCTGTGCAATTCAGAAGCGTAAAGTTATCTGTCTTCCCCTTCTTGACTGCTCGATAAACATGCGATACATAGAGACCGCATATGATTGTTGACGCCGCATTGATTCGGCTCAGCGTAGAGTAACTAGTTGACCATCCTGGGTCTTGTTTCAGCGCTCATACGGTCCACAAAGAATGGTATTAAAAGAAAACAACTCCATGGTTGTGCGCCAGATCCATGGCCCGTTCATAGTTACAAGACATCCCCGAAATACAGCTCAGCTATTCTATCTAATATACAGCTATAGAAAAGGCTACCTTTATAACAACAAACGGCACTCATGCGTCAGCGTAGGCTTCGGCCTGAACCTTATACAAGGACGCGTATTCGCCTTGCAACGCCAGAAGCTCCGTGTGCGTCCCAAGCTCACATATTTCTCCATCCTTCATGCAACTATATATGATCGCTGAGTGCCTCTTTTATTGAAGTAAACAAAAAGCACTTACACTATCACATCGGCAGCCTTTGTCAAGTGGCCAAACTTGTGTGTCACGACCATCATCGTGCGACCTTGGCGTTCACGAACAAAGTTGTCGATGATCAGCTTCTCCGCTTGCGGATCGGTGGCGGAGTCCGGCTCGTCCAGAACCACCAAGTCGACGAGGGGGTCGTCTCCAGTAGAGTCCCGGGCATTCAGCCGCATAAATGTCCGTGCCCTACAGCGCACGTTAAGAATTCAGTCAAGGAAGCAAATTAGAAGCACGTACACGCCTATGCGCTGGAGCTCTCCTCCCGATACCGGGCGATCCATGTGCTTTAGCCATTCATCGAACAACTCTCTTTCGCTTTCGTCCATGACGTTGTTCAAAACGACACACGGGGCAAGCGGGCAACATGGATTGAGCATCAGCGCTCGGCCGTCATCGAACTTGCTGAGATCTACACCCCCTTTCTGCGCTGCAGCCTTTATCATGTCTGCATTGTGAATGTCCTCAGCCATGCCGATGCCGATGTTTTCTGACACGGATAGTGGGAAGGCGCGAGGTTGTTGGCTGAGGATCGCGGTACGCTCACGCAAGCGGTATGATGTTGAGGGTTGAGAGTTGATTAGTAGCTCACCAGAAGTAGGTTCGAGCATTGAGGTAAGGATGTTCATGAGGGTGGACTTTCCGCTTCCGTTCTTCCCGACGACGGCGACGAGCTGCCCGGGCTCAATGGTCAGGTTGATGTTCTTCAGAGCGAGGGCAGTGGCTCCTGGGTAGCGAAAAGCGACATTCCTAATCCGGGGGTTCAGTAACTTGGCCTTGGGAAGCAGTGAGAGCACGTACCTCAATTGAATCGCCCTCCCTCTTTGTGCAGTGGTTGACTTGGAATCGGTGTACGACGTCTCGTCTGCGTCTGCGTGGGACTGGGCCGCTGCATCGTAGGCGACCTTTAGCTGAAGACAGTTCTCTTCAAACGTTTCAAACATAGCGCCAAGGTTACCGAGAATTGAGTCGAGAGCTAACGAGTGTTGATGTAAAAGGGCTATTGAGCTCAGCGATACTTTCCGCTGATAGAAAGCGCAGACAGCGCAATACGCCTAACGGCCTTTGTGAGTAATGCCACTGAGATGGCGGGATGGATGTACGGCACCATGGGTAGATCGCGCAGAAAGTCGGATGCCAGAGCCCATATCAGCGCTCTTGAAGGAGACGATTGCGCAGCATATTGGTTGGACGGTTCGGCGTCCGAGATGTTCTCGCATTGTTCAGATGCATTCTTGTATTCTATGAATGGCGTTAAATTGAGTAACGAAGTCGTCGACGCCTTACCTTGTACGATGAAGCTATCGACACCAGCACCCAAAACGTCGGCACGAAAATCTGCCTTTGACATCATCTGCATAGCTGCTTTCCGACAGTAAGCTGCGTTTTGGGCCGCCACAAAGTATGCTGTAGGTATGTCAAGTCAATCGTCAAGAGTGCAGGTGAGATGACGGCTCACGCGTATCATGCAACCGCCGAGTTCCAGCATTCAGCAAGATCTGGCGAGTAGGAATGATCAACGACAGCATTGCGAACAAGGGGTCTTCAATATCGATGGCAGTTTGTATGAGGACGAAGACTTGACTGATCATAGAGAGGAGCTGCTTTAGGAACATGACGTTCCCAGAGAACGTGCCCCAAGATATGGAGGACAACTTGTCTATGAAAGTTAAGTAATGAGCCACAAAGAACAGGTGTAATGCTTACCGCTTTGTGTCGAGATATTCGAAAATTGGTTGAAGCGCACTGAGATTGACAGACAATTGAAAATGAGAGATCGAGTTGCCGCAGTGTCACACATGTTCGCACCTTCCATGCCCAAAGCTTCGTAGCGAGAGTGGATTCGGCGTTCGAGGGTAGGGACACTCCTCTCGCTGGTTGATGCATAAGCAAGGGAGCGTGAAGTGAACAGGGCATTACTCACACGATCAGGTTCAACGAGGCCATCAACGAGAGCCACAATAGACGCGCCACCAACAGCCACATTGTCTCCAGTGATGCCTCATGCGATCCAGTACTCCTTTCCACCTACATCCGAATGAGAACAACATGTCTAAACCATAGGTGGGAAACGCACGGCGTAGAACAGTCGACTTGCGAGGTAAACCGAAATGTCGACACTGAGCGAGGACCAAACTTGGGCTAGGAGATACACCACCGTTAGGACGGGATCAAAATGCATGATCTCCATGACCATCCGAAGGAAATAGGGCGCAGTGTCGGAGACGGCGCCCAGTCTGGTGTAGGCAGAGGAGAGAAGAGGCTTTCCGCGCAGTTTATATACGCACCACACCCCCAGATCAAACGAATAAACGCTGCTTGTCGTCCTGGGAGGGGCTTTCTCGTAGGGATTCATGATGTAGAGAAGAATAAGAAGAAGGAGTAGTGAGGGGGCAAATTGAGAGAAACAAGGACAAGGGCGGACTTCTTATATGCTATACAGCCTTTGGAGAAATATCCATTTTGAGCCTTGCAGCGCTTATTTAAGAATGACGAGAATGACTCGTTGATGTGTGTGTCCTAAAAACAAGGGTGCTGTATTCCAAGGCCAGCAACTTCTGGAACGACATTTCCCTTTGCCGTGGTGGGATAACTCGGGGATAATTGTGAGAGTGAAAAAACACAGATCAAGTGCCATGAGTGGCTGATGAACAAACCTCGCTGGGTAGAAGGGCACAGGAGTCACTTTGAGATGTTCGACACACTTCGCCAGCAGTTTGTTTTGCGCGAAGAAAGGGTATTCTCAAGAGTCAAGAGTCCACAGGCAAGAGTCAATATCAGTAATCGTAAAGGCCAAAAGCACTGCAGGCCTTAAGAACAATCTTAGTGGACACATTGGGAATTGAACCCAACACCTCCCGCATGCTAAGCGGGCGTGATAAACCAACTACACCATGTGCCCATAGCACTGCCACCACGAGAGTTCTTGATGCCTTATGCATCAAATTTAACTTCACAGAAAACAAACAAAACACATCTGGCCTATACAAGACTCCTAACGCTCCCTAACTCATATACACGCTTCACAGGTGCATTGCCGGCGCGCTGCCATTGCTCCCTATACCATGGCTCGTTGTCGTGCACCGTTCGAGCCTTCAGGAATCTAAATATCGCCGACTCCACGTCGTCCATAGTCTGCATAACCCAAAGGATCGCGTATGATATAAGTTTGTTTCCGCTCGCATCTAGAGGATGTTGATTCGGTATAACGAAGGAGATCGAGAACGGAATGGGATTAGCCCGAAGGCGTTGCCGTCTACTCATAGGCAACGATGATGCCAACGGTCGGTAGACCCGTAAGAATATGTCCTCATCCGAGACAGTAAAAAGTGCCTCGGACGTACTGCCCATCAACAATGCATGCTTCGCAGATGGTGCCGAAAAGAGTATAGAGAAGAATTTTGGGGTTGTATACCGTATTATCAGCTCCTCTGCGTTCTTCTCTGAAATACGAGGAGTGAAAATCATCTCCGGAGCGAGTGGATCTCCTGCGACGAGTCTCACTGTGGTATTGGTCTCTTCAACACGTTGGCTAAGAAAAGCCTCATTACGCCGTCGAGCATACGCGTCGAAGATGCCTTCCGGAAGCCACTTGACACCACCAATACGTCCGGTGGTACCCCATGAAGGCTTCGGCTCTGGCCGTATGAAAACGTCGAGCCGCTTCTGATAGTGCAAGATGTAAGCATTGTAAAGGATTCTGGGAAACGCAAGGAGTAGTCCAAGCGGATATCGAGCGAGGGTCGAAAGAAGGGCTACAGTGGACAGCGGCCTGGCGGACTCAGGCTTAAGAAGTGCGGTCAATTTGAGTGGACCGGGTGATGCGGGGTCAGCGGGGTTGTCGAGATGAAGGTGTACGCGAACAGCAGGGAGAGGGGGAGCCGATGACGGTCCGGTAGACGAAGGAGGATGAGCAGGTCGTATGATTGATACGACGTAGAAACCCGAACGATCATTAAATGGAGAAACGTGGAACGCGCGTCGGAATGCCCATTGGTGATCAAACCTAAGAAATGTTAAGCTAGAATGAACGAACGATACTCAACGGACCTACCCTTTTGGAGGTGTTTCTTCGTTCTTGCCCACCTCAAGGATATACACGTGGTTCTCTCCAAATGTATTATGTACCTGTTGACGTGTTCGGTTGGCAAACATATCAACAACGACGAGCTTACCTCTAGCACTGTCAACCAAAACACGCCATTTGGCTTATAGCAAAAGTATACGGTCAATGGGTTAATCCCCTCAAAGCCTAAGAAACTAGGCATGGTCATCATCCATGCATCATCCAGGTCCTCCTTCTCGAAGCCATGGCTGCTCAAAACGCCTTCCAGTTTATGCCGAATAGTGCCTTTCAGCGTCGTCAGATACGGAGTCGGTCTCAGCCCCGTAAGCCGCCCCCATAGCCCTCCATACCCGAACACGACGCCGCCGCAAAGATCCAGTTCCCGTTTTTCCAGAGCATCTAGAGGAACGAGAAGACAGATAGTAGGGTACACAAAGGCGTGTTTGGAGTCAACCGGTAGTAGACGCGCGTGTACAACCTTGTTTTCAAGAATGTAGCCTTTTGACTTGGACGGTAGCAGTTTCAAGGCGGCGAGGAGGCATAGCAGCAGCCCACCAACTTGAACGGTGATGGTCTCCATCCAGGGTGCGGCAGGCAATTCGCGATCGAGAGTGGAGACTGCATACACATGATTATAAACGGTCACTTAACGATGTCATCTCAGCTCAGCGAGCAATCCGCCTACAGTATATCTGATCATTCAAATTATAGAGCAATGCATACTGAAGAAAACAGTAGGGACCTGGTAGGCCTCCTAGAGAATGGGGAACTAATCAGAGACTAAGTACATACCATAATTCAAGCCTCCTTGTATGTATACTTAATCTTTATATTTGTCAAGTCGTTTCAACATGACGGATGCGATCATGAGCACTGGCAGAAAAGTCCAAAAGGAAGTGAACAAATGTCGCGTCACGGCTACAACTCTTCTCTGCTTCTCACCGTCATCTGATCTATCTAAAATGGACGCGTCAGGACCCGTTTCTGCTGAATTCACCTGGACACCTCCCACATTCGACTTCTCCGCGAAGCCTAAACTCACAGCGACGTTGTCATTGCAACCAGACTCCGAGTCTCCTCATAACTTTGCACGAAAATCTCTCTGGTTAGTTGCATCCAATCGTTCTTTTGACACCACTCGTCACGCACTATTGGAAGGTGTCCTGACGGAGAGTCAATACTAAGTCAATGCGAGAACCGGTCATTCCAGTCCATGTAACGGTTTTCGCTTTCTTTCCTACTAAGCACTGATTTAAAGTGATCCCTATTGCCAGTGTATATGCGAGCCGAAAACAATCTACGCTGCCTCAGTCAGCACCCATACTGGACTTTGCGTGGTATCCTGGGGCATCTTCTTCCACGCCTGCAACATATTGCTTCGCCGCCTCAGTAAGAGAATGCCCTGTCAAACTTCTCGATGCGGCAGATGGACGTGTATGTCTTGTCATGCCCCCTTGAGATCGGAAGCGAACTCATAAATATAGTTACGTGCTTCGTACTCCATTGTGGACCACAGAGAACGCCAAGTCGCTCCTCACAGTCTTGCATTCAGTCCAGGCGGCGACAAGTAAGGCTGTTAGCAGTTTCTTCAGCAAAAAATGATTCACGTACGATATCTGTAGATTGTTTTGCGGCTTTGACTCCGCATTCGAGATGTTCAACGTTGGCTCTCCTGGAGCGGAAGGCGTCCGCATTCTTTCAAGCCCAGCGAAGAAGAGCCGAGATGGGATTAAAGGTGCCCTTACATTTCCTGTTCTTCCACACCATTTACTGAAACTGCTTTCAAAGGTATAGTCTCATCGCTCACCCACGCTCCCACCTCGAATAGCATTGCCATCGGAAGCCTCACCCCATCGCCGTGGAACATCGCCATCTACGATTTAGACACCGAGCCCGTTACGCCTGTCATGTATCTAGGCTTGGGGGAAACTGCCAGTGCCGGGGTCACTCAAGTAGGTGCTTCCCGTTTGCGGAAATCTTGTGAGCTCACTTCTCCAGCTAAAATTCAATCCAACCTCTCCACATCTCCTGTATGCCTCCTTCCGTCGTAAGGACGGTGTGTACGCCTGGGATCTCAGATTTCTCGGGGACGGTCCTTTCATGCATTACAAGACTGGGAACACTCCAACTACGCCTATGACTAGCCAGCGGAGATATTTCTCCCTGGACGTGACAGGTCGATGGATGAGTATCGGGGATCAGGTATAAAGTTCCGAATGTCCAGAATGTCTAGAGTTTGCTGA
>JADNYV010000185.1:0-71831 GCA_015501055.1 Mucidula mucida
GATTCAAACAGCGGCGGTAGATGTAGACAAAGACTTTGTGGCTGCGCAAGGCGAGCCCACTCAGAGTGCGGGACATGGTGGTCATACGCTCGTGTCCAATTTCCGCCCGATGGTCTCACCGGCATTTACAGAAAGGCTCACGTCCACCTTGCTGACGACTATAGCAAGGAAGACTGATGAAATCCTTATGTACAGCAAGAGTCCTAGACAAACTGGTCATTTGCCACGTCCATATCCCGCCCAATTGTATGTTGGCTCTTGGTTAGGGGAACATTTAAGACCAGAGAAGAGTGCGGGGTCCATTGATGCCTTCCAGAGCATTTACACGAGAATTTCTGTAACAATACCGAAAGAGGTGGTAGCAGTGTCGGCTGCTGCGGAACTTGTGTGTAGCGGGGGCGCTAATGATGTTTTAGAGAGTGGGCTCAACATCAATGAGGCGCAAAATGACGTAGGGAAAGGCGGCTTTGTGCGGAGCGGTGGGGGTACGAAGAAACCTGCGCTCACGGATTCCAGCGAGTTTGATCAAAGTCGACTTCGGCTGAGATTGATCTCTGTCAAATGAAGACGAGGCACCTGTTTTCTTCTCGCTCAGATTGCGCCTCGTTAAAATGAACGCGGAAGAGAAAAAACGCAAGGCATCACTCTTCAACGAGGAGGTAGTTAATAACCGGCACGGATGAAAGTTTGCTTGAAGATGGATATGAGGCGTAACATGCAAATCAGACGGACTCGGGGCCTGTCCCAACGATTTCTCCAGTACCCATCACCTATACTGGTATAATCAGCCGATATAAAACTTTAGCAACTGTCACAAAGAGGCGAAAGATCCATGCGCAGACGATGAGAAGATAGAACACAAGCACGAAGCGCCAAAATGCTCGACCATATGGGTGGACACAATGGCGCCAAAGACACCTGCTGTGGCATATCCAAGATGGAGCATGTCCGACTGCATATGCCCCTAGAGCACAGACAACTGCCATGCCTCGCAGCGCGCGTACCAAAAGCCCTACTAGCCAGCTGCGCTCATAAGCGGGACATCATGCGTCCATGCGATGTACAGCCAATGTCAGCACACAGGCAGGTAACGGTAAAAATGGGCGATATAGCGACCCACCGGCGCTCCATAATGGGAGCCTCGAATCTGACAAGGATGACGGCTCTTCGTTGCATCTCAGCAGCAGTGGTATATGTAGAGTTTGCTGCTGCATGAGACGAGGCAGATCCTTGCAGAGTTCGGGACATGTTGGCCATCCACGCATGACCCAATGGTCTCTTTTCCCACTGTGGAGTACATTCGGAATCGGGAAAAGAAAGCGATGTACGATAATACGGCGCCAGTAACGAGGACGGGGCATATTGAGAAACTGTCGGAAAAGACGCGGACATGCTGGTGACCAACCGCCGCCGCGGCGCAGTATGCAAGGAGGGAACGAGCAGCTCCTGCTAAGTGTACAGCCCCTGGTTAGTAAAACGCAAGCTAGACGCAGACAACATACCAATCTCTGGGTATCATCCTCATACACAACTTGTTCTCTTGTGTTAATCAGCATCTCCAGCAACGCTGACGGCCATCTCGTCGAAATTCCGTCCGCACTGGCAAAATTAGTAATGGCGTGTATGCCGGTAATGAAGAGGGTGGTCAACAAAGGAACAGAGTGGACAACCTGGCAACCGGCCACCGCCACCGCAGAACGGAAGGAAAGAGTTCTGTTACATAGCCCGTCAGTTTAAAAAGCCAGCGCGAAAGCAGACGACATACCAATTCCTAGCCGTTGTTCTGATACATAATTTCTCCCTACATCGTCAATCAACATGTCCAGCAAGGCCAACGTCCATCTTGGTCACGCGAGTTTATATGAAAAGATGGAGGGAATACATATGCGCGTTCCAGGAGGACAAAGGTGAAAGTGGATCTCAGGATGCTAGTCAAATAGGGCCTGTTCAAAGTAGATCTTGCAAACTATGAACATTGTAAAGACATGCTGACATACCCGTAATTCTGCGCGCTGCTTTGATAAAACAGGAGTCTACGACATGGCACTAGTTGAACAACAATCCGTCGAATAACTGCTTTCCATTGGCAATCATTGTGTTATTGGTATCTGTACCACCGCCCAAAGCTGGTGTCAATGCCAAGTCGATGAGGATCTCATTTGAGAACGATCACGGTCAAGCCAAATATGAGATAGAGAATGGATGGCCCAGGGCATAGTATGAGCTTGCTGGCAAGAAGGAAAGGAAAGGAAACCCCGGTGGTGATGGTGATGCGAGGTGACTAGATCACCGTGATGTTCTCTGCTTCCTGCCCGAATACTTGGGAAACTATCAACTCTTGTTTACGTCCAGCGTGTACTACCTGTTCACTCACTCTATGATAATCTATCAATGGTACACTTCACAATCGACGCTGAGCAAACTTCCGGAATCTGCAACAGGCCGCGATATTCTCTCTCTTATACCTCCTGCGCAATAATCTCATTCAGTGCTGGCTGGAACGACTCACTCGGCTTTCTTGTTGTCTCCAACGGGGCCTTCCATGTCTACTTCCAGGTCCCAATACCTCTTGCTGCTCATTATTTTCTATTTCTTGTCTTCTTTGGTGAGTTGAATGTCTTTGGACCTCAGCGCGGAGGCAGACAAGCCGAAGCTTCCTGCATCACAGAATATCCAAGTGGAGAATTCGATAACAGCATCCAATCAGGTGGGTCATTGACGGCTCGCGGGCAGAAGCCACACTTTCTAAGACCCGCAAGCATAGATTCCTTGTCGGTTTGGTGAGATTTTTCCTGCCATATCACCGGACTCATTATACCCCAACAATATCAAGACTTCTTCCCTTGTCAATGACTACGCACTAGCCCATTCTCCTGTGAATGGCATCCGTGGCAAGTACACCCTCTCATTCTTAGAAATGCGACTCTTGTGTCGGGCTTCAACCACCTAATCATGGCAATGATGACTCGGGAGTAGGAGATGAGGCGTTGTCGTTGCACCTGGCCCTTGGCCCTTTTGCATAGGACGAACCAAATTGTGAAAGGCTACCAGATACCTCCTTTGGATTTCTGGATTCCTATGCGTCTGCATCTCCTCAACGCCCCTACCTCTCATGAAACGGCTTAGCCATGCCATCTCACCACCCATGGAGGTGGATCATATCGAAGGACCTATTTGCATATGACTAGTACTGTTAGCACCATCGTCAGTGTCTCAGGCTTGGTGCATATAGATTGTTTTCTGGAACTAAATTATCTCGGTTAGGCAAAGGACCCGGAGAGTCCGTGCATACTCAGCGTTTGAAAGTACGACTTTCAGATATGGTATAAGTACATGTTCGGATACGCAACTTCAACGCACTGGAATCATTATGATACACATGATACAATCTCAATTATATGTATCCATTCAACTGAGACTGGATCTCATAGTCACCAAAGTGCCAATAGAAATGCAAGTAGTGTTGTAAAGAGAAGATGTTAGACTCAGTCGTGCACAGCGGAGTGGTAGCAACTCGTATATTGCAACATGCTGTACCTGTTGTAAAGAGAAGATGTTAGACTGTAGAGTATTGTCAGTGTCATGAATTGTAAGTATCGTAAGTAATACACACCTCAGTTGTGCACAGCGGAGTGGTAGCAACTGAGGTGTGTCGAGGCCGAATTGGGATGGATAAAAGAACGAAAATGAAATAGACCAAAACGGGTCATGACCGCTCCACTGTCGGGACTCAGGTCATACCTCTCAACATGGTCGGGTCTCCTTCAACACTCCCCCAGACCCGACAGCTCCCTAAACCCGTCTAATCCCCAACTCCTCCATATACCAAACATGGGCGTCTCTTGCAAGTGGCTTGATGAAGACGTCGGCTGGGTTCTTGTTGCCTCGGACGAAGTCAACTTGAAGTTTGCCCAGATTGACTAGCTCCCGGATGTAGTGGTGACGAATGCTGATGTGCTTCACCTTAGAATGGGATTGAGTCGTCTTTGTAAGGTTGACAGCACTGTGGTTAACACCCTTGAGAACTCCCAGCTTCTCTTGTCCCATTCCAACTTCCTCCATCCAGGACAACATCCATACCATCTGTTGCGCGACATGCGTCAACAAGATATACTCCGCTTCTACAGTGAATAGAGAAATGGTGGCCTGCCTCTTTGACAACCACGAGACTGGGCTCCCTGCCATAAGAAAGACGTGTCCAGATGTTGAACGTCCCGTGTCCTTGCATCTGCCGTAATTGGTGTCAACAAATCCAAGTGGTTTCAACGGGAATCTGCAAGAGTAGACAAGGGCACAATTAAGTGTTGTTTTGATGTATCCCACAATGTACATCAGCTCACGCCAGTGGGCGATGCCTGGGTTGGATTGGAATCACAAAAGTAGGCTGACTGCGTAAGATAAGTCGGGATGCGTGGCAAGCTGTCCCCACATTACACAGCCAAGGATAGAACAATATGGCTTGTTGTTCATCTTGTACCGTCCGGTGGTCATCTGAGGTGACATAAAAGAGTGGAGGCAGAGTCCAACTGGTAGGGGTGTCAAGCACGGCGTAACATGGTCAAGGTTATAGTCGGTCAGGACCTTCTCAAAGTACGCGCACTGGGATAGAGTAACAGTACCTGCATTCAGGTCCTGTTTGATGTGCATACCCAAGAGACACCCTGTTCCGTGTACATCCTTCACATCCCAGATCTTCCCAATCTTGCTCTTTCTCTTTTTTGCTTCCTCCTTGGATGATAATGCTCCAAACATGTTGTCCGTATATGTGTCTGTCAATGTAAATGAGCCATTATCTAAGCCTATAAATTGTACACAAGGATCAGCTTGCAATACCACATATCCCAGGTTATCGTAATGTCTCCGCCCAATCACGTCCCCCCTGCATTGTACCATAAATTGTCTTCTTCAACCGGCATGCCAATCCCTCGTTCCCTTTCTTGACATACCCCTTCGGCTGCTCCATCCAGATCTCCTCTTTTGTTGTGCTGTTAAGGTAAGCAGCTTCAAAGTTGATCTGCCACAAATGAAGGTTGCAACTGGTGGCAATAACAGCGGTTATCCGAATAGACTTGAGTTGGGCCACTGCCGCCCAGGTCTTGTGGTAGTCAACTCCAAGCTGTTGCGTGAAACCTTTGCCAATGAGTCTTGCCTTGTCGCAAATCCAGTTTCCTTTGCCATCTTTCTTGACATCATATACCCACCGACTCCCCATGATATTTGCCCCTGCAGGCGGCTTCCCCAATTCTTATGTACCTTTCTTCTTATGAAGGTCCATCTCCATGTCCATTGCCTTTGTTCATTGCGTGGTGTTGAGTCTTATAGCCTCTGTGTAATTCTTTGGTGTGTAGAGTTGTTTCGGTGAGGTATTTGTTAATGCAATGGCATTGTTGAGTTTGGCAGATAGTCAGTCAAATGTGTTATGAATTGCCATATTTTCACATTTTCACATTTTCATCATATCTTATTGGGGCTTGTCTTATCAACCAACGGACTGTTTCATCATATGTTTCATCACCAATCATACTTCTTTTCATTACCAAAGCCGTACTTATGTTGGACACACATCAAACACATGGATGACATTATACATGCTGATACCTTATGGACTTCCTATTGTATACACACCACCAACACTCGTAGCACACATAGTCGTTTCAGTATTATTACTTACATGCAGTTACCACTTGTATTTAATGGTTTCACGGACTAGTAGCATACAACACTGGATCAAGGACGTGGAGCATTCCTAGCGGAAATACATATGGACAAGGAGTCCCAAACACAGACTTACTAGTATATAAGCAGTAGTGTAGTATCATTGTACTTTAGTTCCAATCTTGTTTATACACCTGGCCTAGCCTAGTCTTACAAATACGAACACTTTCTCCTTTAGTTCTTGCTGTGGTACCTGGTTTAGTCTTGTGGCTATAGTTAGTTGCTAACAAAATGGGTTGCACACAAGATTTGCCGTTTGTTCCAAGGAATTAGATGCCCAATCTTCTTCTAAGGACTGTGCAGTGTCTTTGTGTATCTGGTATTCAACTGAATACAATGCACTTTGTATTGGGATGGCATTCCTGGCTGAGCGTTGGGGAGGTGGTGGTGGCTGAGGTTAAGCGGCTGTAAGACCATCAATAGAAGGAGTTAAGGAAACAAGAATATAAGACAATACACCTGGAACTAAGTCCTGAGCACTATTGGATGGAACCGTGTCCACAGGTGTTGCATCATCAATATCTTCCCACAATCTCTCCCCCACATTCATTGTGTGATATGGCATGTCCTTGTCAAACTCCACCAAACACAATTTAAATTAAACCCCGTGTTCATCCAAAAGGATATAGTTCCCCGCGCCAGATCCATACCCGATAAGGGTTGCCGGAATCCCACGCCCGTCCAACTTGCTAAGACCATTCACCATCAGCACCCCAGCAGAGCACCGACTACCAAAGACACAGAGATGGGAGACACCCTGCTTCCTCCCCATGAACACTTCCTCTGGAACTGCATCAGGATGGCGGCGCATTGACATAAGATTTCCTGCATATACCGCTGCTAAAGCCGCTGCCGCCCAATATGAGTGGGGAAGATCAGACTTGTGAAGAGATGCACAGACGTCCTTGATAATAGTACAGATAGCACGCTCTGCCAACCCATTTTGAGCAGAGGAATGCGGCACCGTCTTCTCGTGGATAATTCCGTAAGTTTTGAAGTATTCTTTCCATGCATGGGAGTTGAAGGTGTTATCAGTCCGGACATGTTTGATCTTTTGCCCCATCTGATTCTCGGCAAGGATATGGTATGCATTGAATGCCGGTATAGTGGACTTGTTTGATTTATCTTTCAGAAAGTTAACATGCTTGTGTAACGTCCCACTATCCGCCACAACCATCATGTAGAGGTTACCACCTCTGGAAGCCACCCCACTAGGCTCCCAGAGATCAAATGCAACAAGATCCAACACCAATACATTGGGTTCTAACTTCTTGTTGTACGGTTGAGCGTGCTGGCATCCCTTTTGGCAGCTTATGCACCTGCCTTCAAGAGACGTGTCTGTAATGTTGAGGCCGCTGACTAGACCTTTGCTGAACATCTTGCAAATCCTGTCTGGACTTGCATGAGCAAACCTACAATGTCATGTCTTCAAATCTATAGGCACCACGGTTGACAGACTTGCGTGTGCATGTCCTTTGTTGAGAATATACATCCCCGCAGAGTCACGCCCTTTTAGAAGGGTCTTTCCATCACTGCCTTTGCAAATAACTACCTCGCTGCCACCAAACAGCAAGTAGAAACCACTCCTGTTGAACTGACTGACTGAGATCAGATTCACAGCAAGAGCTGGAGCGTGAAGAACATTGCGGAAGGTAAGCCTGATTGTTCTATCTTCCAAGTAGTAGGTTTTTGTAACTGAACCTTTCCCTATAATAGTGAAGTCCCCTTCAGTGGACAACACCAATGTACCGTACAATATGGAGTTGCCTCATACAAGGTGAAGTTGGCACAATCACGGAACAAATAATCACTTGCCCCAGAATTGTAAAAGGTAGCATGTGAGGCTGGCATGCTCTCAAACGTACACCCGGCTACTGCGGCTGCAGCAATGGGGGTGTCGAGAATATACTCCACAATGAAAGGACAAAAGTCTTCTACTTCATCCTTATCAGACGAATATGTGTTGTCGTCTTTGTCTTCACCATCGCTGACATCCTGTAATGCTGGCATTTTGTTGTTGTTATTTGGGAAGACATTAACCCACTCGTTGTCACTTCCCTCCCTTGACAAAGTCTCCTTGACACAGATACTTTCCATGGACGGAGTGCATTGGAATAGAGGAGGAGGAGGAGTAATAAAGATCTCCTCAATAACTATGCCAGGTTCTTGTTTGGCATCCTTGCCATCTTTAACAGTGGCGCGGTAAGCAGAGAGAACACAAGACTTGACTATTGGTGTGTCTTGTGCACCCAAAGTTTGGTTGGCCTGAGAAGTGGGCAGCTTGCGCTTTCTAAAGTTGGCGGGAAACTGCCCTTCTTTATCTTCCTCGGGCCAGTAGCAGTTCTCAATAATATGGGAAGACTTTTGATTACCTTGCAGTTTGGGTTGGTGCATCTTCAACCAAAGGAGCCAGAGACAAACACTGTAGTGGTGGCCTTCTCCTTTGGCATTCTAACATTGATTGTGTGGGCTTTAATTGACGTGATTGTCAAATTGGAGTCTGGGAAAGTGTACAGGGCTGCTGCCAGTCCCAACCATTCTGGCTTGGGAGGCAGGGAGTGAATTATGATGTTCTTCAGCTCCTTGTCCTCAATGTCCTTGCCAAGCATTCAGACGCTGTAGGCAAGGTTGAACACCTCATTGAAATGGAGGTTAAGCTTGTCATGTGTTGTGCCGGTGAATTTTAACAATGTAAACTCTTCTTTGGCCAAGGAGAGTGCGGCATTGCTCTTTAGGGCGCACACAGAGGCAACGGATTTCCAACACTCCAAAGCAGTGCCATCTCTTTTGATGCCAAGACCAATTGGGTTGATGATATTGGTCACAATGACAGATTTAGCAACGCCATTGCGATAGTCCTATTCCTCCTGGGAGGGGTTACGCGAGTAGACGGTGGTGGAGGTGGGGGTAGTAGTAGGGGTGGTGCTAGGGCGGGCAATGGTAGGGGCGGTAGTCCCATCGGACTGTGTTGTTTTAGTGATATACAACTTGATACCTTTGCCAGCAAGGTATCCTTCAACTTGGACCTTTCAAGTGGGATAATTCCCCTTGTTGTCCGTGAGCTGGTGGTGGGTGAATAATTGCGCCATTGAGATGATCCCGGACAACATGGTAGGTAGGTGGTTGGGTGATATGGGGTGTATGTGGGTTGGGTGGGTAGTGATGTGTGGGTGGATGTGGGTGTGGTGTTCTTGAGTTGCCCAGGGATATTCCTGATGAGTGCTGTGACTTCTCAATAGTAGATTAAACGGTTACAGGGCCCATAACCTGTTGTAGAGAGAAGATGTTAGACTCAGTCATGCACAGTGGAGTGGTAGCAACTCGTATATTGCAACATGCTGTACCTCTTATAAAGAGAAGATGTTAGACTGTAGAGTATCATAAGCATCATGTATTGTAAGTATTGTAAGTAGTACACACCTCAGTTGTGCACAGCAGAGTGGTAGCAACTGAGGTGTGTCGAGGCCGAATCGGGATAGATAAAAGAATGAAAATGAAATAGACCAAAACGGGTCATAACCGCTCCACTATTGGGACTCAGGTCATACCTCTCAACATGGTTGGGTCTCCTTCAACAAGTAGGCTTCAACTCGATATTAAGTCGAGTCAAGAGAATCTGGAACAGGAACAAGGGTCAAGAGTAAGCTGATTTTGGGGGCAGTAGATTAGAACTGCAACTTTTACGGGCAAGAATACAGCGAGCATATAAGAGACGGTCATTAGTGGAGGGCGCAGTGACTACAAATGCGAGCCATATGCAAGACATATCTAGACTAGTCTTGGACTAGAACAACACGCCAACAGCGTCTTGTTGAGATTGGGAGGGATTGCAGAGATATCTTGAGTCACAGAGCTATGGTGACTGGCTAGGCGCAAGACAGCGAAGGAAGATGGAGATGTGAGTGTACAATTGTACTTACTACAAAGATCTAAAGCCCTAACCCGAAATGCCGCCGCGTGACTGCTTACCAAGGAAGGCGTCGCTGTCACACGAGGTCGCCTTGTCTTCTGCCCACCCCCAGGATTCAGGAAATCAGTGATTCTTTCGCCCTTCTCCAGTCGCTTAATGTAGGAGAAAATCAAGCTGCAGGTGATCTTATCCGCTACTTAAAGCCTCCATGGCGGTGGGCGGGATCTCCTCACCACTGCAACGTGAAAAGCTGTGGAGACGATGTTCCCGATTTAGTACACGTCCGCTTCGTCAAATCGCCATCTTTGGAACTGCGCATTTTCTGACAATCTACCTGGTATTGTCGGCTTCTGTCTCCGTTAACATTTTCGGACAGATCCGGTGGGACACGAGACGCTGAGCCGTGTAAATCTACCGTGTGATCCCACCCCATTCAGGTACACGCACGGCACTACTTTCCTATCGCATATCGCATACCGCTTCCTGACTCCTGGTGTGCTTGCTATCCGCCATGTCTGTCGACCCGACATCCATCATATCCATGATCGAGCAATGCATCAAGATCTACGACTACATCGAAGCCGTCAGGGAATCCTTTAAGGAGCGACAACGCTTCATGCAGGAGGTAGCCGCCTTGAGAGATGTGCTCGTCAATCTCCAAGGCCTCCTCCAAGACGACGCCTTCACCCAAAACCGTTCGTCGATGGCACCTCTCAAGGTCTTTTTCGACCCGACGAAGCCTTTCGTTGGATTGATAGAGAGGGATCTTGGTGAGCTGGAAGGAAAGCTGCGTGGAGCGACGAAAAAGGATAGGAGCGGCTGGCGTTTGTCATGGACGAAGGTGGTAGCCGCTGGGATGTGGCCACTGGACAAAGCCGAGAGCGAAGTTTTGTTCATTCGTCTCGAGCGTCACAAGAGCTTGATTTCATTAGCTATGCAGCACGACATCGAGTGAGTCTGATAACAGCGCACTTGAATATCATTGACATGAACTTTAGTCGGCTCATACACGCGGTTCTCGAGATGGCTGCAGATAGCAAGGGGCAACTGCCCGAGGTCACAGCAGCGGTTGCCGAGTTGACTCAAGTCATCGGAGTTGCTATCAGCTGTGCGTACATAATTCTCAAACATCTAGCCTTCGAATCCTCATGATCCTCAAGACGAAGAGCGCCGGAAAGTGGCCGAATGGATTTCAAATGTCACGTTCTCCGCTTACCATGCTGAGAACTCGCGCAAGTGGTTGAAAGGGACTGGCGGCTGGGTACTGGAGAGCTCGGAATTCCAGTCATGGGTGACCGGGACCTCGTCGCCGCCTGTACTGTGGTGCTACGGAGACGGTGAGTCGGTCTTCGATGTAAATCGGCGTTTTAGCTGACTACCAGCCATCTCAGCGGGTGCTGGAAAGTCCGTTGCTGCGTGAGTTGCATCATATACACACCAGAGAGCAGTACTTAACATCGCTCTTCCAGTGCCATGATTGTCGAGCACCTGCGATCCATCGCAGGGAACATAGTACTCGTCATTGTGTGCCGATATAACCAGAATCATGACTCCCTTCGCGAGACGCACGCCTTCATATGCTGCCTGCTTCGTCAGCTGCTTCAACTCGACGCCACCTCAAGCGTCCCGCCATCGTTATTGGAATTGTACCGAAAGGATATATATCCATCGGAAGATGGCGTTCGTACCCTCTTAATCGAGGCAGCCCGGCTCATTTCACGGCCCATTTTCATCGTTCTCGACGCACTCGACGAATGCCCTCTCGGATTTGATCTCGTGGCCGCCATTGAAAGTTTGGGACACGATTTTAATCTCCTCATTACCTCCCGCGACGTCTTCTCCCAGATAAAAGATTATCCATCTCTCCCCATTCGAGCTGCAGATCGTGACATCCTTGCTCTCGTTGATAGCAAGATCTCCAAATTGCGTTGGGTTTGTGAGGACGAGGATCTGCAAAGTGCCGTTCGCAGCGAGGTTGTTGCGAGAGCGAACGGCATGTTTCTGTTAGCGAGTCTAACGCTATGGGAGCTTGAGCACAACGTCGCCAGTAAAGTTGATGTCCGAAGGGTGCTCACATCCATTCCTGTCAGTTTAGATGATGCATATCACCAGATATTCGTGCGCATTGGCAAACAAGGTGCTAGGATGAAGCAACTTGCTCTTCAGGCCATTATGTGGATTTATGCCGATTTTGGCAACCCGGTTGACTGGAATAAGCTGTATTGGTGGGAGCTCAGGCTCGTTTTTGCTTGCAACATGATATCTATGTCCGGATCTGACTTTCCTGAACCGCCATCCGCAAACACGATTGTGGATGCCTGTGGTGGCCTGGTCAGTGCTCCTAGAAATGTCGCATTTGCACCTGCATTCATCCGTACGCCGTGTTCTAGGTCTACACATTCATAGTTACTGATAAGTATACAGATTATTCGGTCCAGGAGTACATTTTCCGCTTTCAGTCTTCTGTGTTTCCCGAAGATCCCTATGAATTTGCTTTCAAATTCTGTATCACCGCTCTTTCCCGCATAGAAGGGCGCTATGCGGCTCACTTACGCCCAAGACTACAAATTGTATGGTATTGTCTTGCTCACAAACTGGATTCATACCAGCCTGTTGTTGTTCACTCTGCCTTGGCAGACGAAAACTTCACGAAATGCTTGAGCTATCGCGAGCAGATCATCGGTTCACTTCGCCAGGGCGACGGCGGTCTCACTCCTCTTGATTACGCCGCAATACTCGGAATTCCTCATACATTTGGACTTGCTCAAGAAGTACAGGCTCCGGACGAACGTCATTTTCGTCGCGTCACGACCGTCTTGATAAAACGGGATTACTGGGACGTCGTGCATAAGGTTTGGAAATGCGGGGACTATGACATCAATATTTTCTGTGACGAGATCGGCTGTACCACTGCATGTAGACTTGTCACTTTCTCCACCTTTAGGGTCAGTGTGGAACTCTGTCGGTCATTCATTGACCATCCAAGTACTTCCCTATGTTGCCCGCGCCATGATAGCCTACTTGGCTGTGCATTATGTTACTGGGATGCGCGTCGGTGGTCCTGGTATGAGTGCGACAGAGCACTCGAGAACATCAAATTAATCCTCGAACGCCTGTCCCGCGATACAACCAGTAATCCCTATCAGCCAACGCGGTTCCCGGTATATTCCCCTCCAAGTCCTCCGAGATCCCACCCCCCAGATATCCTCCATGTCATCGCAGTATTCCTGCAGAGAGCTAAGATAGATTTTGATGCGCACATCACGCATATGGTACCCCCAGAGATCTTGCTTGCGCTGTTGATGCTTCCATGGCACACCCATCTCGATACACGAAAACAGGTGATACTGGAAGTACTACGTCCATACGCGCGACGCCCGGTTGCCAATGTCCCCGATGTCAGCATTTCCGACCAAGTTCGCAATACAAAAGTGCTTGCCCATAACGCCATTTCCGACCGTGCGCCGCAAGTGCTTAAAGCAAGCGATATCTGTGCTACGGTTGAAGCAGGCCCCGCCGGCAGTATTCCCAACCCTGCGCATCCTAGTCATATTCCCGGTGATAACGCGCATGTCGTTCCCCAGACCGTAGAAGCGATCGAAGCAAAGGATAGCTCTGCGCCGGCGATCGAACCAGTCCCTGCCGACAGCACTCTTGCTCACATTCCTTCCGACAAGGTACTCAATGACCTTGCCGTTTCTCATACAACGCAGGCTTCTGGAGGAGTGGATACGTATCGTATGACTGCGGTTTTTCTTGTCGCTGGAGCCGCCATCGCCCTCTATTTATACGTGGCGCCGCCAGCGCTAGTCGTGCGCCTATCAATACAATAGAAGTTCATCAGAAGACTATAAACAGTGTAGTACGGATATTTGGATTTGTACGAAAGAATTTTATGTATGCACATTAACGAAGGACATGGCGGGAAATCGATCGCTCAATACGCGACTATAAAGGGAGACGAATATACGAACACAACGGCTTTCGGCCTGTTCAGAGCATGTATCGCCCGTAATCGCTGCCCTCAAGACGATGTCTGCACTACCGTATCCACTGCGGCCATCAAGGCTCAACCATAAGCACAAAGTGTACACGATGCTGGTATGACCTTAGTAGGATTGAGAGGGTCAACCGAAACTCGTTGGGTTCGTCACAGATCCAGGACGCCAGGATCGCCTGGAGTCGATGTATGATCGCCCGAGTAATGATGGGCGAATAGCAATCGAGCGCAAAGCGCGAATTGTCGACGTCAAGACGGCGGGCACCGACTGCGACTATAGGACGTGATGGTTGCCCCAGAAAGTCTCTGGAGCTGTTATCCAAGATGTCTCGGATTTTAAACGGGTAGAGCCAAGTATGACCACCTGTTATGTCCAAGCGCACAGACGACTGCCACAACTCCGTATACAGACTCTCTAGAAGCACACCTAGAGCCCCGTCGAAATGGCAAGTCTGCGAGACTCCCTAGCAGAGCTGGACCATGTGCGGATTCATATGCGGGTGGTAAGCTCGCGTAGACAATCAGCGAGGTCGCAATGTCTGGGGAGATCGCCGTTATTCGAGGTCGATATACGCGTGGAGCCCTGTCAGACAGACAACTTGTGCATGTCGCGCTCGACTTGGTGCATTGAGTACGTTCCATGCCCCATTCAGAACTGTATTGAGTGCATTTGGAATCGGGCACCGCCGAAGAGGAAGCCTGATCGTACATCGTACTTAGAAAAGGCCTGCCTGAACGCAGACCGCGTACCAATTTCTGAGCGTCATTCTAAAACACGACTTGGCTTGGGTCAATCAGCATCTCCAGTAAAGCTGATGTTTATCTCGTCGGTATTCTGTCCGACATGATAGTATTGGTACGGTGGCACGGTACTTGTGTGTTCGAGAAGAGCGTATACGACCATGCGATGGAGATGACACCAATGAAGAAGGCTTTGAACAGTCAGATGTAGACGACCTGGCGACCAGCCGCCGCCGCGCAAATATGGACAGGAGCGAGGGAGTTCTATGAGAGAACCGTGAGTTGGAAAAAACCAGGGTGAAAGCAGAAAACACACCGATTTCTAGGCGCTATTCTGCTACACGATTTCGCCGTACATCGTCATCAACATCTGCGGAAGGCTAACATCCACCTCGGCGACGTAAATACATCAAAAAAGACGGATGGAATCCATGTGTGAGTTCCAGAAGGACAAAGGTAGATGCGGATGCCTGCGCAAACTGCAAAGTAAGTTTTGTAAACATTGTAAAGACATGCTGGCATACCCAGTTTTCCGCGCGCTAATTAGAGTCGGTAACGAGTCTGCAAATGGGTTCTAGTTAACAAAGAATCCGTCGAGGAATTCTTTCCATATCCGCACGGTATTAGTACCGACAACGTGGCGTCGGTGCAAAGTCGACGAGTATCCCGTTCGAAAACGAGGCGGAAAAGAGCTGAGGCCGGAAGCGCGAAAGAGAATGGGTGGCACCATAGCAATTTGGTGGCAGGAAGGAAACCTGATGAGTG
Organism: Mucidula mucida; assembly: GCA_015501055.1. Taxonomy (NCBI): domain Eukaryota; kingdom Fungi; phylum Basidiomycota; class Agaricomycetes; order Agaricales; family Physalacriaceae; genus Mucidula; species Mucidula mucida. The sequence continues at coordinate 15,132 of JADNYV010000185.1, forward strand.
ACAGTCACGCACAGTCACCAGAATATCGACACGCTGAGAAGAAGAAGAATGCGATGCAATCAATGAAAGTAAATACAAGTTGTCCGTATGTAAGTAAAGTCCTAGATCAGAGCGAAGTCCGTGGTACATAGTTATAGGTATAGGTTAGCGCACGACGATCATGGCTAGTGGTAGTACTTGTCGTCGTGCTTGTCCTTCCCGTCGTGCTTGTCTTTCCAGTCATGCTTATCCTCCCAATCATGCTTATCCTCCCAATCGTGCTTGTACTTTTCGTCATGCTTGTCCTCCCAATCGTGCTTTCCCTCCCAGTCGTGCTTGTCCTTCCAATCATTATCCTTCCCGTCAGTGCGCTTGTACTTCCCATCGTGCTTATCCTTCCCGTACTTCTCTTTGTCGTCGTATTTATCCTTCCCGTCATGCTTGTCTTTCCAATCGTGCTTATCCTTCTCGTCGTGCTTATCATTGTTGCGTCTGTACTTCCCGTCGTATTTGTCCTTATCGTCATGTTTATCCTTCCAATCATCGTGTTTGTCATTCCAATTCTGAGTACGGAGACGGCGTTAGCAAAACCGCTAAGCGCCGAAGACTATATGCATACCACCCTTGTCCTTGTAGTCTTTGTCTTTGTAATCTTCATCCTTGTCGTCGCAGTCCGTGTCTTTGTAGTCCTTATCCTTGTAGTCCTTGTGATCATAGTATTCTCTTCTGGCCACAGCGCGTGCGTCAAGTCGAGCGTGTAAGGCCGGGGCTGCGAGAGCAACCGCGGAGAGTGTTAAGACGGAGAGGATGTTGACCAACATGTTGGTAGAGATGGATTGTTGGAGGAGTGGGAAGGATAGTATTGAGTTAACTAAATGTTCAGTGCTTAAATACTCGACGCAAGAAGGTACACCGACTGAGGCGTCGAGCACACATGGCCATGACGATGGTCAAGCCATGTATAGTGTGTTCGGGCATGCAGCGAGCTTTACCTTGGCGCGGTCACGTTGCCAGGATGAGACATTTGAGCTACGCCTCCATTGAAATTGCGGATATAACGAGCCGTTGACAATGTCTTTAGCCGAGAAAGGCGGAGAGAACGTGGGCGCTGAGGTTGCAGAGGTACCTAGATTATGGGCAATCGCACCCTCCTGGCTAGCGGATTAGATAATCAGTTCCCACGACGTCGCCGCGGGCGTCTTAGCGGAACTTAGCTACTGTCTGTCATCGAGCCAGTTCTCCCCGATGACTACGATGCTCTTTTGATATGTACTACTCTAGTCCATGAATAAAGTGTTTTGAGTACTATCTTTCCATGTCCTGGACCCTGTCCGACGCCGCTTCTCTCGTCCAATGTCCCCACCCACATCCTCTACCCGACCAAAGATGTCCCGCAAAATCTTGCCCATCTTCGGATGCACACCTGTCTTGGACTGTGCTACACCTAGCATATCCTCAAAGCACCGCTTGTAGTGTAGAATCTCGGCATCGCTGAAGAAGATCTGGAACATCTGTCATAAGGCTATTGGCTCCGGATATCTAGCACTGCACTCACGCGTTCAGGACCCTCTTCTTCGCTATGTGCCCCTTCTTGATCAATGTCGATTGCATTATCTAGATCCATTTCGGGCTCGGGATCGACAATCATCGGCGGCTCGGAATTGACATCCATTGACTCCGGAACAGTCTCCTTTGGCTAGAGATGGACACGAGTCCATACTCGAGTATATTCGGACTCATCGTATGAGTAACTCTTACCTCAAACCCAATACTCAAGACTCGAGTCTTCACTCGAGACTCTACTCGAATATCTACTCTACTCGAGAGTACTTCATGAGTCTCGAGTATTCGAGTACTCGAGTACGATCCGAGTATACTCGAGTATACTCACGTATCAGCAAGCAAATTCAAACATAAAGACAGTGAAGATTAAAGTAAGTAGGTCGTAAGTGTATCAAGTTATATCCATATCAGTAGCATCCATATCAGTAGTATCCTGAGGTGAAGAAGCAGGCTTGCGCCGTCGAACCATCAACGACCGCAGCACGCGAGGTCTGCGCCCAAAGAGCCTCGAGTTCGTCTTGCATTTTCTGATGCTTTGTCGCCGCCACCTTCTCGGCCAGTTCCTCCTCTTCGTCAAGCTCGTCGGCGACCGGATCATCCTCCCATTCATCGACATCCTCCGCATCCTCGGGCTGCATCAGAAGCTCTTCCTCCGTCTTCTTCTTCTTCTTCTTTTCCGGTTCGAACTGAGAGCAGATAGCCTATGAATTAATTTGTTAGGGGTCGGGAAAGAAAAGCGAATCAGTGAAACTTGCCTGATAGACCAAGTTCAGGATGTGCCCAAAGCACCGTACTTGGGTATCCCACCGACCAGATATGGAGGCCTCGTAGTGACCGTAGAGACGATTGAGCTCGTCAAGCATGGAGTCGTTGTTGGTGGCATTGTCGCCAACGTGGCCAAGAGTGCGCTCGACAATTCCGAACTCTTTGAGGAGCTCGAATGCCGCCTTGGCGAGGTTCTTCCCAGTGTGTGCAATCGTCATCCTAAATAAGTGTTTAAGATATATCAAAAAAAGAGAGGAGAGAAAGACTTACTCGATCATATCCAATGTGATAACAAATAGCTTGCCCTTGTGGATAAATGAGGCGAGAATGCCCATGAACTCGTGTCCGTTCGGGGCAGTCCAGCAGTCAAAGATGAGGTTGAAGCGCCCCTCGTATTCATCGAGAAGCTTCTGCACCTCCTCACGAGTCATCTTGAAGGCCTCGTGGATGTCGCGGCGGAGAGTTCGACGAGATGGGGGCTCAGCCTCGGGGTTAAGGTAGGTGACGACGTCGATGAGCCCGTCATCGTTGACAGTGGAATAGGCGCGGTGGCTCTTTGCAATCCATTTAAGGAGTTTGAAACGATAGGTGCCTTTGCGGAAGCGACGAGGCAGCTTGTCCGTAAGCTTGGTTTGAACGGGCTTCTTGTCCTTGGCAGCATGCTCGAGGTCGCATTTCCTGACGTGCTTCAGGATATTCGTGCCAACACTGCTGTCCCATGCGCGTGGGATTTTGGTGCCATGACTGAAATAGAAATCAATACAACGCCACAGAAAGCAAGAAATACATACTGAGGACAGACAAACATATGGTAAAACTTCTGCTTATCCTCATTCCATTCAACCTCGATTTTGGGGAAGTGATGATACATCGCCGAGCTCCAGCGCGCGCGGAGCTTTGCTAGAGAACGTGTCAGGGAGAATATGGAATAAAAGAAGGAAAAACTTACGAAGGTTCCATTCGTGCCACTCCTTTGTTCCTTTCTCGGGGATACTCGCATCCGCTGGTGGAGCATCGTCGACCCAGTCCTGCTCAGCTTGCGCCTTCGCCATCTCCGCCTCCTTGGCGAGCTGAGCGGCAGTCTTGGGCTTCGCCGGTCCCTTGCGTTTCGCCGCCTTTACTCACGAATACTCACGAATATAAGAATACTCATGAGTATTCACGAATATTTATGAGTATGAGTCTATCGAGTATTCGTGGCCCCAAACTGAAACTCTAGACTCACCATAGACTCTAGACTCTACTCTACTCACGTGCGAGTATACTCTTGGCTTGCATGATGAGTATGAGTTTATTCGTGAGTACTTTTTTTATTCTATACTCGCGTCCGACTCTACCTTTGGCTCGGACTGCACTGCAGACGTGTTGGTCTTCCGTCGTGAGGCGTATCCTCCGAGAAGAATAACCTCAACCTCCCTATCCTCGCACTCCTCATCCTCAGAGCTCGTCGATTCCTTGTGAATTCCAGGGATGGTGTAGTACGGTGCGTAGTGATTCCGTCGCAAGTTCAAGAAGAAGCGGTAATCATTGCACAGTGCATTATTTGTCAGCCGGTTTGCCTCTCTGACAAGATGCTTGCAAAGGAGAAACCGGCTGATGAGATAGGATGGACAAGAGCACGTCCAACGCTCCACCGAAGTGTGGTACTTCCCACGCGGTCGATCACGCTCGGCTTCAATATCTGCAAGACGTTCTGCGCGTGCCGATCCCTTACGCGACGTGTCTTTAAGGCATGCAAGCTCCTGCTCCATGGATCGAAGCTCATTGGGCTTGCTCATGCTGCGCCAATCTTGAGCAAAGCTTGATTGCCACGGAGCAAGAGCTTTTGGTCGTCCCAGGCGTCGGTGATCTTGTAGGTAAGCCACCTTCCGATTAATCCGCGGAAGGAGAAACTTCAACATAACATGAGTTACCAGATCAAGACGTGGACGATTGAACTGCGGGAGGTCGCGCCGCTTGATTTGACGCCAGAGGGACTCCACAATCATTGTCGTCTTCAACCGCGGAATTGCATCACATGCAGCACGTGCCCACAGAATCCACTGTTTCGGAGTATACCAGCGGTTCCACAGGTATGCCCATACTTGAGATAGGTCCCGCTCAAAGCAGAAGTTGTAGATGTCTTGGACTGCCCGGCGATGGATTTCATCGCTGGAGAGCATCGTCCCGGCGGTATCATTGATGGGGATGGAAGGGTGCTGATGGAGATGAACTCGGAATTTTTCGATAATGGGCTTTCGGTGCTCTTTAGGGCAAAAGAGGGGAAGATCTTGACTACGCGCGGCGGGAGGAGCTGGGTAAACCGGGGTACGAGTGTCACCCAGTTTAAGGATCATCACCGGAGGACGACAAGTTGGTACCGGCGGCGGCTTTAGAGGCTCGCGTCGTGGCTGAGGAATGTTCTCCATAGTTGTAAGATTGATGTGAATCTTGAGCGGCTCCAGTTCGTCAGGTGGATCAATAGAGTCCGGATGGACACCATCCTCAACGAGACCAGATGTAACACCGGGTGCCCAGGTAGGATCAATGAAGTCGAAGATTTTGTTGGCCCTACGAGGGTCATACGCCGCCGGGGGTTTATCCTCTCCAAGTCGCGTCTTGATGTAGCGAATCGAATGCCAATAGCAAAGCTGATGCTTCGCCTGCGGCATCTTAGCCTGAAATGCATTGATCTCGGATGTCTCCTTATCCGAGTCGGTGAACTTGATATTCGGACATCGCTTTGCAATAAAATCGATGAAGTCCTGGAGCATGAGATCCTTGGTACCGGGCTCAGCAGTCCCGTCCGACGTTGTAAAAATAAAGGCAATAGGAACCGCACATCCATTGAGCTCTGCAACGAGGCTGTAAAGCTCATACCCGGCTTGATTGGTTTTCCCTATTCAGCTAGCTGTCAGAACGGCCTCATCTAAAATAAATCACGTACATGTTGAATCCATGGCTACCTCAGTAGTTTCTGCTCCAATTGCATCAAGCGGCTCTTTTAGTGCAAACGCGATGGCGTGGATTCCCGGACGCGGTGTGATCGGGATCACCTGAGTCGTGTAGTCTTCCACGCTCCGAATAAGTTTCTCGGCAGACTTAACTTGGTCATTGTCAAGCCTCCATTCCTTCTCACTCTGGTGCATCCATTCACTGTATACCTGCTTCTCCGTATATTCATTGTCTGGGTTGTCGGCCAAGATTTTATCCCAAATCTAGGTAATTAAATGTAAGAATCAGAAATATTGGAAGGACATCATAATCACCTTCGATGGGGCGAGATGCTTGAGATCCCTTATGAGATCCTTCTGTTTCTGCCCAAGATTGATGTCCACGTATGGTGTATGCGCGTGGTGATGCATCAATTGAATGCGCGCGGTAGATGCATCATCATTCGCGAAGGTCACGCGCAACCATCCGTTACAGGCAAAACGATCCATCTTCATTCGCATACGCTGCCTCTTAGGGTCTTCTACAAGCCTTTCCTTTGTCTCCTGCCCTTTGAGCTGGGCACAGAAGAAAACAAATGTTCTGGATCCGGAGTCACTGTCACGGTAGTGCTTATATCTGTTCCGTGGAACATTAGTACATAAAGAAGGAAATCTGATGGATACACGTACATGAATCGATAGTCTGTCAGATTTCTGATCTCGCGGGCCACTTGACGCGCCATGAGAGCACTTTCCACGGGTTGAGTCACATGATCAGCTGGATCGCTGACCGTATCATCATTTGCGGTGACTTGTATCTCGGTCAGAAGCGCGTCAAGATGGACAACTGCTTCGAATTCGAAGGCATGGCCCTTATGGTCACGTATCATCTTAGCCGCTTCATGCCATTCCATTTCTGATAGCACACCCGTGGTTGGTGGCCGAGTAGACGTTTGGGCAGAAGCGGAAGTACTATTGTTCTCCTTTGACGCGTCGGATGTATTAGTGTGCCTTCGAGTCGTGTCCCGGGTATCGCAGGAGACACATTTCTTCTTATATCCAAGGTTTTTAGTGCGGGGGAAGGTCGAGACTTTGCCACGGTATTTGCAGTGGGAGCACTTGCGCTCTTCTAATCATTTCAGTAGAATGCAGGGTATAAGTAATGACAGTAGTATCACTTACCTTCCTCTTTCGACGTGTCAGATGCGTTATTACTCATACTTGCAGAGGACAGCAGTCTATAGACGCACACAAGTACATATTCCGGCACCAATTTGTCGTGGGAATTGATTAACTAATCCCATAAGACGGCAGGCAAAATTTGGGCAGATTTCGACCGTCGAAATCTGCCCAAATTTTGCCTGCCGTGAACCCGACTACGTCATGGGAACTGATTATCTAATCCGCTAGCCAGGAGGGTGCGATTGCCCATAATGGTACCTAGGTTTAGGATGGCGTGCGCATATTCGTGCTTGAATATCTCGTGAATGCCAGCTTGGCGCGCTCATGCAAAGGAACACGTAGATGATTTGAGGATAGATTGATCAAACGGCTCACGCTGTTCATCATTGTAGCGCCACAAACCTTGGAGTTAGTTCTCGCTTTTGGGAGACTTAGGTTGAGCGTGACTAATGTGATAGGTTAGGAGGAAGTGTTGACGAGGGAGGCAATTGCTTGGGCGGAGGCGACCGACCGAGGCAAGGCGATGTGTAGGGCGTGTGTTCGGGCATGCAGCGAGCTTTACCTTGGCGCGGTCACGTTGCCAGGATGAGACATTCGAGCTGCACCTTCGTCGAGGGTGCGGATGTAACAAGCCGTTGACAATGTTTTAGCCGAGAAAATCTGTTGAGGGTCAGCGAACGTAGACGCCGAGCCCTAGTACGTAGTCATGTGTATCTGAGAGCTCGCGAATGCTACCTTGGCGCGTTCATGCAAGCCTCAGCAGAGCACGATAAGCCGCTTGGTACTGAAACTAAGGATAGACTGTTTTTCGTTGAGCATGTATCCTTCGAGTAATGCAGAACAAAAGTTTACTATCAGTGTCTGTGAATCATTATAGCACCACAAACCTTGGAAGTAATCCTTGATGTTAGAAGACTCGCGCGGTCCGAGAGTTTACGCGGTGAGAGAGGAGAAGGGGATCTGTCAGGGGACGACGAGCTGGTTTGGGCGACGCGACGCGTCGCGTCAATTTGCCACATTGTCATCGATTTCCGTAAAATTTAACGTGCGCCTGCTTGCAAGACTACGAAAGTTGTTTTTACCGGTCGACATCCTCGTCAGAAACCGAGTTAAATTCTATGCATGAGTGGCCATTCAAAGTTGGTGGCATCAGCGAGCGAATATCACCGTCAGTGAAATGTAATAGAGATCATACATACAATCTGCGCCTTTCCAGTCATTGGCCAATGAGATGTTGTTGTTTTCTTAATCTTGCGGCAGGAACTGTTTGGCGGAGTACGCGTCGAGATCATTATCGTTGGAAGAGAGAAGGTTCAGGGTCGGTGTCACTGCCTCTCTTACCATCACCATCACCAACGATGACCAGAGGTTACGCCAGGCCAGAAAGGCGACCACACGCCAGCTAGCATTTTCGAGCCTTTCGACGAGCCGCGCCGCCCAGGAAATATGAACCTCTGGCATGAGCACATTATTATCTCCCAATACGCTCGGAAAAGGGAAAACAGATTTATCGCCACCATTCGCTCGACAGCGCCCCGGCAGGAAGCGGCACCTCTGGCAGGCTTCGTGGATTTGGAGATGCAAAAAATGACAGTTCGTGTTATCGAAATGGACGGCACGGGCGCGTCTTGCGGAATTGGTGCTCCGCTAAGCATGGTACGCCGCTGTCGATTCTCCTACCTTCGTTCTCATCCTTTTCGTTGCAGACTTTATAGGGTCAAGTTGTAAGCCGCGTAACATGCCTTGTTCGAATATCCCACCGCTGGCGTACGCGTGTTCCCGCTACATTGACGCTTTTACCCTGGTGCGCGCCTAGTATCTGATAAAGCTTCCAGTCATCGTGAGTCGGAGCCGTATACTAGGAGACACGTTGATCGACGACCAGTATTGCAAGAATCATGGCCTCCCGCTGAATATTGCAATAGTCCCAGCGATGAAGATTCTTGGAGTGGGCCGACGTTGATGGTACTCATCTCAGTTCACGTTGTATACGCCGAGGCTACCAAGGCTAGATGCTTGGTTTGCGTACGTTGCTATGCGTACACCTTTCGCCCTTGACTAACCCTATAAAGTTTGGCTGGATGCTTCGAACGCGTTTACTGGTCCGTCATGATCACAAAATTTGGATCGACACATGGATTTCTACCCCAAGCATTTGCTGTCACATCACTGTACTTTATCACTCTGCCGTCGTGCTGCAAGTCGCCACCTTTGTCGGCTCAGTGCACATCGCGTTTTCGATATAGGAACGATGCAAAAGATCTTAATTGTCGGGGGCTGTGGCTATAGCGTGTACATCGCGCTTCTTTCTAATGTTCTTCGGTATCTAATATCAGTCTTAGCTTTCCTCCCCCCGTATCATACCGTGTGTGCATTACGGCCCTCAAGTCCATAATCGTTTTCGAAGCCCTCGCTGTCACTCTCATGCCCTACCTTATTCAGAGCGGACACCAAGGTGAAAGTGAGTTCTACAACCTCGCCCGGTGCTTGTCTTTGGCTTTCCGTGATGAATAAATGACTCAGCTCACTTCGACGCACTGCGCATGAGACCATTTTCTTGTTTACTCTGACTTTATTATTCTTGTCTATCCTTGTTCTTGTTGGGAAATCTGACACCTGTTTTCAAAGATTCGCTATGGCGGGAAGTTGGTCGACGCAGGAATGCGGTGCTGCTTCCAGCGACAACATTGTTCATCTCTACAGAATGACCGTCGCGAGGTACGGTTTTCATATGGCACGCGGGAATGCCTCTCGAAGTACTCGACATGATACATCGTCTCTGCGGTCAACTGGTCCATGGCGCGAGGCAAGGCTTCGCTCGAAATATGTGAAAGCTTGCACCGGCAATGAGGAGCATTTTGGGCGGATGATTACCGAATATGTACTACAGGTCAGATTTACGCGGTAGTGTCTCCTTTCAAGGCTCATGTTTCCAGTAGTGCCACCATTGAACGGACCTGTTAAGCCGACTGGGGTGCATCCATCATCCTCCACCGGACGCACCTCCCGCCTTTCGTTACGTGAATGTGAATTATTTTCAGCGACAATTCTGAATCCGAGCATCAGACTACGGTGGCTACAGTTGAAGTTGACCACGACGACAACGAGACAGTGTTCGCGATGCGGTAAGCTCTTGTTTCTAATATTCACCGTCCTCGTGCTAAACCGCGTCAAAGATGCTAAACTTCCGGCGCTGCTCGCTCGACACATTCGTCAAACACCAGTACTCTCAACGCTGGGCATCTCGTCAAGTGCCAGCGCGCGGATGCTGGGACTGGAACCCTTTATGATCACGGGAATCCCGAGCATGTCATTCGATTCCGAACTACATCTACGGAGCGAAATCTTATGGATGTAGAGCTCGAGTGTCGCACGGAAGAAAGCAGGAAGCTGAGCTCGTCGTCGGTGACGAATTGTAACAGTATTGGCCGGCGAAGTTGGTTGGCCGTCAGGATCTTTCTGGTAATGTTATCAACATTCACCGTAGCTCCCACTCGCTCCAATGATCTTCCTCAGTCAAAAGCGGACATATTTCTGATTAGTTGTCCGATGTGAACGAGTTTTCTTTTCGAGCGAAGAGACCGGTTGAGGGGGATCTTCCTCCGCATGGCTAGCTTAGAGGACTTTTTCACTTACTTAACACCTTCACCTCGTCACTGCATGTTCTTACTTTCATTCTGCCTAGAGACTAGCTATTTACTCTCTCTATATATAGTCTCCACGCGCACTGGGTTCACGAACAGTACGAGGCTACACGCGATACGTGACTTACCTGTGGCGTAGGTACGATTGCTTTCAATAAGATCAGTTAGGAACCTTTGAGTATCCCCCGAATTGAATCCATATATCGAGGTGCCGCCGAGAGGAGTAGTCATGGATAAAGCGGGGAAGTCGGACATGCATTGCGTTTGCTTGAGCAGAAAGCAGAGTACAAATCGCCTCGCTTTCCTCTCTAAACATCCAACTGATAGCAGCAAAACATCCTGGTTCGTCTCAATCAACATCGAGTTCTTGGTATCACTGTTTCCCAATTCATCTCGTGAATGCGCCTTGGCAAAAAGCGCGTTCAGTTCCCTGAGAATATAGATAGTACTCGTGATTGTTTGCCGGTATAACCAAAATCGCGATTATTTTTGCGAGACGCACACCTTCATCTGCTGTCTGCTTCGTCAGGTGCTACAACTCGACGCCGCTTCAAGCGTCCCACCTTCTTTGCTGGATTTGTATCGAAAGGACATACAGCCATCGGAAGATGACGTTCGTACCCTCTTGATAGAGGCAGCCCGGCTCATTTCACGCCCCGTCTTCATTGTCCTGGACGCGCTTGACGAATGCCCCCTGGGTTTCGCGCTTGTAGCTGCTATTCAGGGCCTGGGAAACGGATTTAATCTTCTCGTCACCTCTCGAAACGTCTTCTCCCAGATCAAAGAATATCCATCTCTCCATATTCGAGCCGCAGATCGTGACATCCTTGCGCTCGTCGATAGCAAGATCCCCAGTTTACGTTGGGTATGCGAAGACGAGGATCTGCAGAGTTCCGTTCGCAGTGAAGTTGTGGCAAAAGCGAATGGGATGTTTCTCTTAGCGAGTCTCACGCTATGGGAGCTGGAGCACGACCTCACCAGTAAAAGCGATGTCCGCAGGGTGCTAGCATCCATTCCTGCTAGCTTAGACGACGCATATCACCAGATTTTCGTGCGCATTGGCAACCAAGGTGTGAGGAGACAGAACCTTGCTCTTCACGCCATCATGTGGGCCTATGCCTGGCACAAGTCCCGTGTTGAAGTGTCGTGGGCGATGCTCAGAGTGTTTCTTGCATGCGGGATCTCTACGTCTGAGCCTGGATTTCAGGACGACCGTATGCCTTCTGTGGATGATATTGTAAACACCTGTGGTGGCCTGCTTAGTGCCGTCGCGACGGACTTTACTGAAGCTAGACCTTCATTCATCCGTACGTGCTCTATGTTCAAACATTCTTAGTTACTAATGAGTATCCTTGAATTTGCAGATTATTCAGTTCAAGAGTACATTTATCGCTCTCAATCTTCCGTATTTCCCGAAAATCCCTTGGGCTTCATATTCAAGAACTGTACCGCTGCTCTGTGTCACATGGAACACCTGAGACGTCGCGATTTACGCGTTCTCATACCACGTTTATGGCTCGACCTTGCTCGTATCATGGATTCTCATCAACCAATTCTTTTGCAATCTGCCTTGGCAGACAGAAACTTCACTAGTAAACGCATAGTCCCGTTTCGCAAGGCGGATTATTGGTATTCTACCACTTGGGGAATTTCTTCCCTTTGGGTCAGAGATTTACTCCACAGAGGCGACAGCAGTCTTACTCCTCTTGATTACGCTGCAGCTTTTAGACTCCCTCATACGTTTCAACTCGCTCGAGAAACCCAGGCTCCGGACGAGCATCAGTTTCGTCGGGCAATGACAATTCTGATTAGAGAACATCACTGGGACCTCGTCCATGACCTTTGGGCACACGGGGACTACGATATTAACATTTTCTGCGACATCATGGGCAACACTGCCGTATGTGAACTCGTCGCTTACTCAGAACAGTGGCCGTCGCAGTCTATTGAGGAACTCCGCCGGTCATTTCTTCATCACCCAAGTACTTCACTGTATTGCCCGCGGCACGAGAGCCTGATCGGCTGCGCAATCTGTCACTTGGACACACCGTGCGGGTGCAGATACCACAATGATCCTTGCAACCGAGGATTCGAGAACACTATCGCAATCATCCTCGAACGCATCTGCCGCGATACAACCAGTAAACCAGGTCAGTCAGCCCGCTTCGCGGTCTATCCTCCCCCAGATTCTCCAAGATCCCACCCCCCAGATATTCTCAATATCATCGCAATATTCCTGCAGAGAGCAGATATCGATCTCGATGCGCACATCACGCAGATGATGCCCCCCGAGATACTGCTCAGCTTGTTAGCAGTGTCTTGGTACAATGCATCATGGTACCTGTTGCATAGGTCTTTCAGAGGTCTCCTTCGACCGTACGCACGACGCCCTGATATCCAGAACATCCGTACCCAAGTTCCCGAAGCTGACTGTCAGCCTCCTATCCTTGTTCCCACCACCACAGCAGTCGGAATAACGGATGGGGCCGCGCGACACGACACATCCGAATATGTCGAGGGCATACCTTCTGGTGAAGCGCTTGACGATGTCATTGTTGACACATCGCTAATAGTTGGGGGAAGAATGACGCGTCGTGTTATGGCGGTCCTTCTTGTAGGAACCATTCTCATTTGTCTATGGATGTTTTCGTGCACATGTCGTGGACATATATAGGCGATAGAGTCGAAGGACAAATGCAGTGAACGTTAGATAACTTCAAAGTCGCAAGTCCAAGAACTCCACATAACACGCCATTCGCCAACACGGTAGCTCGGACGTCTGCCTCACCGCGACTAACGAGCCGATTGTAAGACAGCCGAGAATAAAGCTCCCGTCTATGAAAGGAGCGTCAAAACGGAGTTCCAACCGAGGAAGAGAAAGGAAAGAAGCATAGACGTGGGCACGCCGCGTCACCTGACACCGGCACATGCTGCGTCGGCTTCTCCCGGACCCAGACCCAAATCACGACTACCAACACGGACTGGTCCTTTCCACGTACGGCTATTGGACAACGGACATTGGGTCATTTCTCATAGACGCGAGACTCTGTCGTTTCCAATGGGACAAGGTGCCCTATGCTCGATCAAGGGGCGGGTGTCTTTCGTGCTTTGGTTCGTCCATGCAATGCCACCGCGTTGATCTCACGTCAGTGCGGTGTTTCTCATGTCCTTCAGCCCAATGCTTCTATCTGTAAGGGGGCCTTGCGGATTCCATAGAAGCGACTCATAAATTTACAAGCCTCCTATGATGAAAATTGCAAGACAATTGCAAGTCGGCTCCCTTCGATGCGTTATAATGCGTACGAGAATGACTTCTTTCCTAATCTGATCTTCTCTTGCTTGCGACTCCTCCGAAAGAATTCTGACATCTTGACAGGCGTATAGATGAAAAGAAAAATATGACTGGGCTTGCTTGCGCATGCTGTACGTTCTGGTAATGCTTGGGTCTTCTAGCGTTAACACAGGGTCCGTGATTCCCTCGCCAATAAGCTGGTTCAATACTTGTTTCGCCCGTAAGCCGGTAACAGCACTTACACTCGTATAATATGTTTGACCGCCAGTAACGTCAGGTTTTGATTACGCTCCTTACGCCATAATAGACGCCTTCGACCTCAACGTCGCAAATTTCTCACCAGGGCCGAAATTAGGAAATAGGCATCCTATTCTCTTTTTCGAGGTTCGTCTTTCCTCATGATTTAATTCATCAGTCTCGGAGATTCTCCTTCATTTAGAACTGGGGTTCTCACTCATTACGTTTGATTTTGGAAGCACATCGCTGTTTATCGAATGCAGCACACTTGTCAGCATAAGAGGAGATTGGACCGCAGTGATGAAGCTCCCAGCGTAATGATAACCGGTCGTGTTGGACTTTTTTGACATATGGCAACAATGCGGGCGGTTGACAATGTATTTCTCGTGTTTTCATGCTCGAAGGTCTTTTTGATTGGCCATCTGTTGAAGAGGCACGATTCTGATGGCTCTGTCACCAGGTAGCCGCGCTGTTACATTTCATGCATCTTGAGAGATAACTGTCCGCGTATGTGCACGTTTGACTCCGCATTCTCGTCCACTGTAGAGCCAGTCGGAGGGTCGTGTGGATAACTGCGCCTCATCTTGAGCCTATACGTATGTGTTAGGATAAGTTGTCCGATTAAGTAGCTTCGACGATGTCGACACGCCGCATGCATTCGACTTGTCAGACATGCCGTCCTCTATGGCTCGCTTGCATTCTGGTTTATGTAAAGGGCTATGGCCGTTCCCCTAGTTTCTCCAAGCGGAACTTCGTATGGACGCTCCTGCCCAACAGTGTTATGTATCTTAACGAGGTTTATCCTGTTTTGCTCTCTGACGTTGATATCCTACTCATTCTCATCTTAGAGCGGGCTGTGGTATGGCAACGGGGGTCACGATACGCTTGCACACACGAGGATACATGCGATACAGTACGTGGCACAAAAACGTACGCCTTCACAGCCGTTAGGATAATGACCATAGGTCAGTGGAATGCGGCTTCCGTTTGATCCAGAGAACCGTACTCTACAACGATATATTGTTTCTTCCGCCTCCATGTTTGGCTCTACTTCGGTTCAACGCAGAAACTCGATGACATTCTTTGACATGTAGAACGACAGGATGGGCGAGGCCCCGTTTTTTGAGAGATCACAGGGCTACGAGCCGAATACGGTATGAGAATGTGACTCGCACAAGATATTGAATACGCGTCCGTTGTGTTCAAGGCGCGGTCTCCCCCTCGGAGTCCTTCGGTCCCTTCCTTCAGATAGACACCTTCGCGTTATCTGTCTCATTGCCCTTAAAGTCGGGGGAATACGCTGTCTTCCCCTTCCGCGTGCCCATCGGAACCATTAACTTCATAAGGTAGACACTCCCTCGATGCATCAGCGTCTACGGGAGCAAGGGCGCTCACGACGTTTTATATACACATTGTCAACTATGGGATGGCAAAGACACAGGAAAGAGTCCTCAGCTTCTAGGTCCCGGACAGAGTACGTGTTCTCATTTCTACTCCAAAATCGCGTGCTGACTTTTCGTAGGAAAAATGCCCACCCCAGTCGGGACAGTGACACAATTTGATTTTAGAGGAAATTCGATGATACACGGGCGTGACAAGAAGTACGAACGTTGGTGCGTCTGGGCCCGACAAGTAATGCTTCCACAATGTATCTTGTATACGACTCCAAGATGGCAGCTGAGGCTCTCAATCAACTCAACGAGATTTCGTGTTGATTGGTTTGTGCGGTTTCACATTTGAAAAAAGTCTAGAGAGAGGCCTTTGTATGTCCGAACCTCTTTCTTGGACCCGTGACGCGCCACACGTATCTGTACCCGGACCATGCGACTTGTAAGTAGATTGATTTACGCGATCACTGTCCTTGTTTGCTCCTTTGAGATCTGGCTTTGGGCAACTTGCCGTCATTCATTTACAGTCCGTTCAAAAGAGACGCCACATGTTGTTTATTTCCGTGAGTCGCCGAGTATATGATGATACCGACATGAGACGATTTTCTCGCACGATAACTCCTTTCTGCTTTCGGTTGCGCGCTGTCGCCACAACTCTAGCAGCTTTAGGCGCCCTTCAAGGTGATGTCCTGTAATTGTGGCGTTGTCCTCGGATACAGGAATTTGTTTCCCTTATAGAGAGATTCTGGCTTAGTAAGAGGCAGGTAAATATCCTGTTCGGGCTTTTTTCCTGGATTCGTTCGCTTGTAGAAGACCTTCATAGCAAAGATTCGCGACTTCTGGATTCTGGCAGATGCCAGTAGACGTCCTACATTTCGTAACATTTGGGATCCAGACCTACTGGGCCATCTCGGCCGCGTACTACGTCGTTGCTTTTGTCGCACACAGTTATATCGCTTGCTATTCTCGTATATTCGTATATAGGCAGAAATAATCAGCTCTCTCACGTCTAAGTTCCAGACATCTCATCATCTAATTCAGGAACAAAGCTGGCGGCCTTCAATTCAGCCTTTCCTCGGCAATCCAGGACCTCCCACTGGTCTTCGAGTTCAGCGCCCACAACGGAACTCGCCTAGCTACACGACATGTGAACTACGCGCGGCATCGAAACTTGATGTGAGTCACTTTCCACAAGGCTCTTTAGGTTTAATTTCCAATTCCATGGCCTCCGCCTTACCCTTTCCAATTCAGTTAACGAAGCCAAAAGTTCCGCCGTAATACATACTCGACCTGACGACGAATGATGATTCTCGAGACGGGCGTTATGTTGGTAACGGTTTCGTGTTTGCATCAGTACACTCAAAGATGAGGTCGGGGCGCCTACTGGCAATCATAGCGAGAAATCTGCCCACGTAGTACTCGGTGATACGGCGAGAAGGTGAGATCGATATCTGACTCCTTCCTATTATTACTATCATTGCTACAGTTTTAAACTTTGCTTGCTCGTACGTGAGATGGATGCTGAGCTAGACGATAACGACGTGAGACGATGAGCTCAATTGAGTCGGAGCCTGATACTCACGATATCGTGATGAATATTACCGGGTGACCAGATGCAGTATTACCGGCGCTGCGCACGATATCATACACCGCCTTTTTGAGACCGTGATACCTGACGTGAGTATACGAAGACACACACACCAGAACGGTAATCTCCGTGGGTCGGCGTGTATGTGTGTGTCGTCCATGTTCAACAACAGCGGTTTTGTATGACATTCCTAACAAGGTAACGTCAAGAAGTGAGCAAGGGTCACGATTCGATCTATTCAATAGATTACTGGACAATTGTGGAACTATGTCGAAAGAATCCGAGTACTACACCGAGCTGGAATGCGAGATACGCATCGTATGATCACAGAGCAACGTATCGTGAGATAGAGATGGAGCGGGTTCTTGCGTCCACTGAGTCCTACCGTGCATGAGATTCCAGCGCATACCTATTAGCACGCAATTAGATCACGGAATTCCGATGAATCGGAATTCACAATCAAGTTTACAATTGATGCACGCTGGGAGCAAACTGCAACGCGTCTCCATTGAAGTTGAGATCGGGTCAGAGTCTGAGGAGAAGTTGTACAGTCCCGAAAGATTCTTCCAGCTGGGGAAAAGGTGGGCCTTATCGGACGAAGTTAATTATGCCGTCGTTAAGGAGCTGAAGTACGAACGACGAGGATGAGGTACTCCGAAGAACTCTAAAGGCTGTACCGAAGATGATCCACCGTTGTCCCAGAAACGAAAGGGTACTCACCGTTCTATCTTCGTGTGCTTCGGGTCTCTGATTTCTCGACGAGCGGGAAAGTCAACTAAGATGATCCACCTAGAAATCAACCCACTACGGACACGAGGTGCTCAACGAACCTAACGGGGATCCAAGCGGCCTTGTGCCTTGTGTGATGATGACCTCACAAGGGCATCCGGATTCTAGCTCCGGAACATTCTGTAGAATCAGTCGGAAAAGCGACCTGACGTGTGTACTCCCACCACTCACACTCTGACCTGTCGATGCGTCATAAGTGCACTCGAACGTGTCCCGTTTTTTGACCCTACTGACCAACCTAAATGCATATCACCCGAGCAGATCGTACCGGATCATTATCATGCACAACCCCAGTGGGCTTGTCGACCTCCGGGGGTTGAGTGGTCGCCCGAGTTGATCAATACCTACGGGTGGAATATCAGATAAAGCAGCATTCTCACCAGGTGTCTGTTCCAGGTACCAATTGAATGGAACGTATCGAAGCAGATGCCGACGGCTCAGCCCAGCGCAGAAGGGTAAGCTCACAGCGACTTGACAAATCAGGTCCGAGAGTATTTCGATCACCGTGGGCGAGTTTATAAAAACTCCTTCCCATTCGACCGAGACCACCCCAGATACCCACCCCCCCCTCACACACTACCGCAATGCGATTCGATATCTTCGTTGTCCTCACCTCTGTATTTGCTGCTGCTGCGGCTCTAGTAAGTCCCGTACCTGTCTCCGCAAGTCATGCAGCTGATCTGGGCACAAGGACGAGCGAAGCACCTGGAAACCTCGGGGAAGTTCCCAGGCGAGGGGGGAAGCCAGTGTTAGTGTTGGTGTCGCCGCCATGTAGTCCCTCTCAACCGCATCTAGGTCATTGAAGCGGAGAAGCGCACCGACGATATCCACGTCAACGTAGGCATTAGGCTTTTCTTGTGCGCGCCGACGCTGACCGGCTTTACGGAATATGCAGCTTGTGGGTGCCGGACAGTCGTGGAAACGGGCGGTATGCCGTTATCGCCATTCAGTATTCGCTGAATCTGTAACTGCTTGCGATAGGTGGTCGATGGGGATGACAATCTAAAGCGCGAGGCGGTGAGTGAAACTCCTAATCAATGCGGTCTTTGTCCTCATGAACATGCCAAGCTCGTTGGGGCTGGACAGTCGTGGAAGCGAGAGGCCGAAGCCGTACGTGGCGAACATATCGACGCTATAAGTATGGCGACTTATGCAACACTGATAGATGGTCGGAGCTGGACAGTCGTGGAAGCGGGAAGCCGATGCCGTACGTCACAAATGTCCACAAGGAGAATTAACGTCTGATAAGTACTGACAGATGGTCGGCGCCGGACAGTCTTGGAAGCGTGATGATGCTGAAGCCGTGCGTGCATCGCGTGAACGCTGGTACGACCTATACTCACGACACGTTAATAGGTTGAGTTGCGGAAGGTGTCCATGCGTGAGGCGGATCCCGTGCGTTGAGCTGATAGAGCAGGTATAATTACTGACACCGTCATAGATGGTCGGCGCGGGACAGTCCTGGAAGCCGCGCGAAGCTGCACCTGTAAGTCGATGTTCATTCCAGAAGGACACAGCTGGATTAAATTTTGATCTTCTAGATGGTCGGTGCAGGCCAGTCATGGCGACGTGATCCTGAAGCGATGGCGAAGCCTGTCAGTGCCTTTCTTGCAAAACACCGGTATTGTTAGACTGACCAGCCGCGTAGATGGTTGGAGCAGGACAAAGTTGGCGTCGAGACGACTGATTACCACCGTAATCTTTTGCGCCGAGACGCGGAATCAGGAAAAATCGACTCATAACCCAGGACGCTCCTTACCTCTCCCGTTTCTCTTGCTGGTTCTCGTCGTGTCCTGTCCCTCTTTTACGTTTTGTTCATCTTCCGGTGTCCCTTGTTGTATAATTCTACGTTCACCTTTGTTGTCTGAATACGATTAGCTTATGCCCTCTAGTACTTTCTAGAACATATTCGTAGTGAGCACGTCGTGTAAAATTTAACCATCAGGAAGATGTATACTTACATCTGCTGCCCGCCTAGCTCGCCTCATGTCCCTGTCACTGAAAGTGTGTTACCGTTTACGCTGTTCTGATAGGTACATTGAGTACATTGAGCAGGTGACAGATCAAATGGCGCTGGTAGGTAGATCGAGCTCCGAACAGTTTTTAATTGAGTAGCCGTACCTTATGTGTTTTCGGTAGTCCGCGTTCTAATTGGCGTGCGCACGTACTCACGGACGAAGATTACGAAGCCTCGCTCCTTCGACGATGCCTGAAAGCGAACTGAGTACCAAAGTAACTCTGGGTAGAGACAGTCTTCAAGGTAACGTACACAGATAAACCCTATTAAACGTCGAGGATTTGCGGATCGTATCTAAAAAACGGTTATTCAAAAATGACCTGGGCACGTTCCATTTGACAGGCGTTCACGGTGATTGATTCCATACGTCTCGTTGCAACGAAGGCCGGAATGCGAGCGAAATCAGCAGCTTGATTGCAATGCATGCGGACATAGCTGTCGCATTAAAGGAAGCTCCGTCAATTACGCGTGTGCACATCTTTCAAGCGGAACAGATAAGTGGGCCGCCGAAGTCCGTTTGGGTTGCAGTTGCGTCACCACACCGGTGGCCATAGAATTGGGGCCATCACGTTGTCCAAGGATGGAGGGAGGATTCAGGAGCAGTGATTGCTTCTGTTTGGTTGAGGGTTGTTGATGGTCACGTTTTGGGAGTCAAATCTAGTAATTCCTCTCCTTTACTCAAAATCTTGTTTTGTGACTATGGATTGAACCCGGCCCTTCAACACGGACCAGCTCTTCTCAGATCTTCCCCGGCTCTGTCTAGTCTTTCGTGTTGTGTTTCGACCACTTCCTAGTATTTTCTGTCGTGACTGACGTCTTGGCCTTACTCGTGGATTCAAGGACTGGAGCGCATGAAACTCGGAAAATTGTGGAGCTAACGCTTCAGCGGGAGCGAAAGGAACATTGGGAATGTCATTGCCAGGATCCCCCGTTATCAGCTGTTAGCCGTTCCTCTGCTATGCTTCTCGTCCGTGGAAGTCTTCGTGTTGCTTCACAGGGTGCAAACATTAATACTCAGTATTAGTCAAACTCATTAGGGGCGACGGAGAGCTGAAGGCCAACACTGACGAGCATAGACTCTCTATCACTGCAGTTACTGGTTGATCCATGATGTCCACCCAGCGGACCCTTTTGTTCGAGCGCGAAACATGCGATTTTCGATACACGGCGCGCATTTATGATAAGAAGCGCCTGGTATCCACTCTAACGAGCTATTTTGTGAAGCACTAAAATTTTCAGTACTTACTTACTTCGACCGAGTCTCGACTCGGACTCCCATGACACTGCAGCCTATCCTCCACGCCTGACCACGCGATGATACTAGAAATGTTGCCGTCACTTCAGTACGAACAGTTCACCTTGCACGGGAGTGTCCTGCATGGAGGGAGCTCAAGAAGGATCAATGATGTCGAAAGACATGTGAGTAGTAAAGACTTCTCGAACTGTCGCCTGCGTGTCACCGATCCCTTCCAGAAGGCTGGCTTCATCCTCTTTCACGGTGCGGTGCATTCCCCTTGTCCGCCAGAATGGGAAATCTCGTGAATTTCCTTCTGCATTGCGGTGAGAAATAAACGCTTCGAACCAAAGGGTAGATTTGATTGTGGCACGATTTGCTCGCTCCTTAGCGCGCTCCCAAGCCCGACAGGGCCATCCTACAAGGCGCTCGCTCACGTCGTTCCTAAGGACTAGCCAAGGGAAGTAGTCAAGCGCTAATCGACAATTCGTTTCTTCTCCTTCATTCGCTGCGCTACGGGCGAGGCGAATGCATCACGAAACGTATCGGTAAAGGAGCATGACTTGAGAGGTAGGATGAGAATCAGTATGCACTTTCGGATATCACAATCCCACAAACAAAACGGTAAATAAAGTCATTTCCAGAAAACAAGATGAGGGTTTCGACAATATCGATGCCTCGTTCTGACGGAGAAGTGGCCTCATTGTCGTGTGGTGGTAGACTGAGAGCGTGTACGAGGGTGCAATTTGGATTTCGGGGTCATTATGTCTCGCCGTACCAGAGCTAGATGTTTCTGGTTGTGGCGAATCCGACGGTGACGATGAGGCAGTCTTGACACGAAAAGCAATGATAGATGTCACATATGGAAGTCAACGTTGGCGATGTACTCATTGAGGGTAAGGTTCTTCCTGAAATCTCCGACCCATGAGAGTAATAGATGTCACATATGGAAGTCAACGTTGCGATGTATCTCATTGAGGGTAAGGTTCTTTCCTGAAAATCTCCCGACGCCATGAGAGTAACGCACACATCTCGTACTATCACATGCGAATAATATCGCCAGCAATAATCAGAATGCAATGACGTCCGTCGGTGACGGTAATCCTTTGCCATGCTATAGAATGGTAGCAGAGCTCGAGCCGATACGGAAAAGGATGGCCTGGAAGAGCCACTCCTATCAGTACATGTACCTCCTTTCGAAGGATGACCATTGACAGACCTCTCACCAAGACTAATCTCGACCCGTCTTCCGCAATGGCCTCAGGAGGGACTCCATGTGTTTGGTCAAAGAAGCAGAACAGGCCCAAGACGGCGTGTTTTGAGAAACATATGGTCCTGGGTGGTTACGAGGTGCGATCTGAATGGACGCAATGCTGTGAAACGTAAAGCCTGACAGTGAACAGGACACCATAAGGTCTGCTTGCCCATGACCTTGTGGCTTGATAAGAAAGGAATACTTGTTATGAATTGTGCAGCGAAATCGTAAGCATTAACGATGATCTCGGTCAAGTTAAAGGCCGTGCCATGCTTCGGCAATCAAACCGCGTATATCCGTCATAGAAATGACTCGGTCAACATGGCGACGAAAAAAAGAGCTCCACCGCTGGGGAGACTACTAACTCCTCAACGTACATAACGGCCCACCGTTTTCTCCGAGGGTGAATAGCGCACGAAAGCTGGTACCCAATGAGATATCGTACGTCTGGAGTATTGATAGACTGCGCCACGAGCAACACGCGCTACCGAGCGTCATTGGAGCCCGAAGTCATTGGTCCAATGATGAGGAATATCCTATGCAGAATCTCGGATGGACAGCGGCGCACAGCGAGTAACACAGGTCAGGGCAGGCCGGCCATGCTTAGGGAGACACTTTGAGTTCAACGTGAGAAGGCTGAACTCGTAGTCTACTTCTTTCAGAACGTAGAGGACATAAAAGGTTTGCCAATCGTCACTCATTGCGTTAAAGACAGCAAATTTTGCGCTGTATGGGCCGCATGGAGAGCTGTACGATGAAAGCGAGAAGTCTTTTCCGGATGAAGCAAGTAAGCTACACACGTTGGCATTGCAGGTCGTCGTCGATGCGTCAACCGCACGATCCAATTCTAACGATGGATCGACATACTAGTAGAGAGCAAAAGGCTGATTATTTGCGGTATCAGCCCATGAGTGTGTCCTTCATGCGAAGAACAATCCAGTAAGTACAAGAACGTTTGAAGAGGACTCTTGGTGAGAGTCGGAGTCGGAGAAGAAACCAAGGATCTTTAGGATGCACCAATAGTAAAGGAAGCTTTAACATCACTGCATCTTGATCTTTCCATGTGCTAGCCGATAGCAGGAAGGCGAACAAATCCTTGATTTCCTGGAAGTGGGCAGTGGCAAAGAATAAGGCGACCTCGTGACAAACAACGCGTTCCGGACCGGCGGCATTTAGGGTTAGGGTTTTAGACGTTGTCATTACTACTCCTCGGACCTCGACCACCAATACTACTCCCAGGCGGTGGTGGCGACTAGTCGCTAGCTCGTCCACGTCTTTTCCATCACTCCTGCCATTGTCCTCGTTACGGGTTATACACCGCTCTTCTTCCCAGTTCCATATGTACCCGTAACCCAAGACCATGCTGTAGAGGCAAGAAATCAGCTGCGCCAATGTCACTAGCATATAACGCCAGATACACCTGAGCCCTATTAGAGGCGAGCTCCCCGGACATTTAGTCACCGCCGCCGAATGTGATCGTCTACCCAACATGGCGCACTTGCAACTGGTTACCTAGTATTTCATTGGCCTTTCCTTCATCGCATTGAGCTTTGCGTCCCGAATATCACTAACGCCGTGCTGACATCCGATGTCAGTCGGGCGCCCCGTGACTGCTGGTAGGGCTCTCGGTGTGCATGATCAGGAGCTAGTCTGGGATCGCGGCAGCGGAACGTCACTTCGCTCATCCGACATCATCTTCTGCATTGGCCGCCTTGTCTTCATCACAAGCATCTATACCATACACCTCTCAAAAGGCCATGGAACCGCGAAGGCTTGCCGTGTCGTCAGATACGGCGGAAATATCGACACAAAGCCTGAATACTGCCGCAGCTTTCGCTGTGCACTCTAATCACGCAGGAAAAGACTTGTTGACAGCCTTCTGTGCGCCATGGCGTATGCAGGTGGATATACTTTCAGTACGTCGTCTTAGACAACACCCCGAAGTCCGCCCCATCTTGTCCGTCGCGTTCATCGTTGACCTGCGGAATGGGTAAGTTTGTCTCGAAAGAACTTGATGTTACATTACTGCTGCTCCTGGTCCAGTCAACGTCGATTCTGTGGTCTGGGCACCATTCGCGCCTATGGGTGTTATGATCAGAAATTGAAGAAACGTATATTGGTGAGACCAAAGGGATCAACGGAGCGGGGGATCCTGACTCCTCAGTACTGTCCGTCGTCGTGCCAGTGTAGCTCAGCCGCTACATCACGACATGCGTGTTTCAATTCATGGTCCTCTTTTTTTCCTTCTCGTCCGCAGTGCCAAGAATAGCGTATCGAAGAGCGTTGGGGGAGTTGTGTGGGAATTACTTGACTACTTCACCTTATGAATCAAAGAAGGTGTGTTGACACTCTTGGCATGGTCCTACGGACTACGGAGATGTCAATGCTTCTTAACGTGGCTACTAATTAGGGACAAGTGTATACGACTGCAGATCCAATGCCCGGCTCAACCCAACTTTACTCTCTGCCTTTTTCCAAGTTGCCACGAAGCAGAGTGTGCTCGATAAAAGCCAGAGAAGCATGTTTGGCACCGTACACATCAAGCGACTGGATATGCAATCCGCTAGATACCAGGTCCTCCCAGAGTCGATTAGAGACATAGATGTTGGCGATCCTGAGGCTCCTCAAACGGCGCAGGAAAGGCAGAAGAGTGACGGCCTCCTCGTCGCATATGTGACCACAGAAAGAGCTGGTCCTCAAGCAGTCGATGTTGAGCATTTGCAGTCTAGGTGAGCTCTGGCCCCAGAGTCGGAAGGCGTCTTGGATCCTGAAGACTTGCTCTCGAAAGTGCCCCAGCTCTAGATGGGTGATGGAAGGGTTCGCAGAGAGAAGTGTTTCGACGGTGACGCTGTCGAAGCAGCCCTTGAGAGAGAGGCGCTGGAGGTTTTGAAATTCGGAACTCCTGCGCCATATGTCTGGATACCATCCACCCTCAGGTCGATGACGCTCCGCATGGCAGTGACGATTTGACAGAGGGAGTCGAAATCTGGGCCTTCTGATGGTGGACTTTCCTGTATTTTCAGGCCAGGGATTATCAGAATCTTGAAGATGATGTGAAGAAAATAATGGACAGACCTGAATGTGCGGAGCGAGCAGAGCGAATGGAATTCTTTCAAGTTACTTGATAGAACGCTCAACATCACACTCTGCCTTGACATGTCTCGTTTACGCAGTTCACAGTGTGGTGCCGCTCCGACGGCGCCACTGTGAGTGATTTCCAAGCAATGAACATGTCGTGATAGCTCTGTCTCTCCCCGAGTTATGGCCTTCAGGAAACCCATCCTTTGATCGCCACCACAAGCTCTGTAAGTTGAAAACCGACGCTCGTGGCTCGAGTCCAGAATGACCTTGGTAAACAGCAGTGGCGTGCCAACGGCGCACATGAGCTTGCACTGGACGGAACGGATGTTTTTGAGGCTGAATAAATCAAGCTTGACGAGGATGAGAACGTAGCAGTAGACATAAATTGTCGCCCTCGCTCACCTCGTTGAACTCGCAGATTAGCCACCAAATTTCAGTCGGAAGAGTCAGCGGCGTCGCTTTCTCCAGGCGACTGTAATCCGAGCACTCTCCGGATGGTTTGCGGGCGGAGGTGTGGTGCAACAGTGGCTGAGAAAAGGGATCCATGGTAGTGGTGTGTTGCAGCCTTGTCATCTCCCCGATGTATAGGCCAGAAGGAGAACAATAGAGGACCCGCGTCAAAGATCAGAGCAGTACTAACCTCGGCCTGGGACATGAGGCGTGTGACAGTTTAAGTGGCGGACCTCGATTGATTCTGGACGTCGTGGACAGTGATATGGACACGGCGTGAGACCTGGTATTTTAACCTAGAGGTGTTGGTAAGGAATCTTGAGCTGGTCCTCCTCTTTCCTCAGCTTCGTCATTTATGGTGGCTTTGTCCGCTCTGTCAAAGTCCTTGTTCCCGACGCGAGTCGAGAACCTGCTGAGAGGGGCAAGAACGGACACTACTCAACGCGAGCAAGATGAGCTACCTTTGGGCTGTCACCTGTGGAAGGTTTGTCAAGACTACCATGGTTCAGCCGCTACAGTACGACATGAACTCATTGAAATCCACCTCTTTTTCTTCCCTCTCAAAGTGGGGACATGCCGAGAACTTGTCTCATTACTTCCCTAGATGGGGGTCATCCAGTGAACAATGATCCTGACCTCTCTGTACTGTCCATCATCGTGCCAGTTTAGCTCAGCCGCTACAGCACGATATGACAGTGCGTCTCCCTTTTTGCAGATCTAGAGGTTCTGCTGCGTACTTTCGCCATGCGCGGGAGGAGCATTGGCTGTTGAGCCGGTCCTCCTCTCGTCAGTGGTCTACCTCGAAGTTCTTGTTCCGTGCACTAGCATCTACTTACTTTAGGGGAGAGTCGGTGTATTACTTGAAATTGGATGGAAAGAAACTGGGGAGATGTGCAATAACGGACCTTGAAGCGTACGAGTGATGATCTACACTCGACTCAGAGGATCCTGACTGTCTATCGTTGTGGCAGTGTAGCTCAGTCGCTACAACACGACATGAGAGTACGCCAATTCAAGGTCATGTGGTTGTTTTTCTTGCTTCTCCTCCGCAAAATAGGGGATTGCCGTAGAGTAGCACTGTATCGGGTTAAAAGACCACGACAAGTTGTGATTTCCACCCTTAATAGCTTCATCAATCCTTTCGCTGGCGTTGGTACTTGTCGGTGTGTAGCTCACCCGCTACAGCACGGCGTGGGCGAGTGTTATCCACTTCTTCTTCTTCTTCTTGGTCAACATGCCGCCAGTGCAGAGAAGAACTGCTAAACGGATTAGCGCAAAGTTTGACATAGAATGAAAGATCCTGTGCTTTGCCCAAGTAAACGCCTCAAAAATCGATGCTGGAGGTGCTTCCACTCCACGTTGCTCTACAAGTGTACATCGTGGCACTGTAGCTCAGCCGCTACGGCACGAATGCAAACTGCGGCAAGATGGTCTGCAGCCCTTTTTCTTTCGTCTCATCCGCAATGTCCTGCGCGCTGGAGTGGTACAATTTGAAATTTCCATATAACGAGATACGTTTGTGATCCTAATATCACATACGAGTCCATTCACGTAAAAATAATCTACTTGATCGTCGTGGCAATGTAGCTCAGCTGCTATAGCGCGACATTGTAGTCAGCCCAATCAATTTTTTTTGTCGTCAAATGAGAAACAAAAGGCCAGGTGCCTGAAAGTCATACTTCCCCAGAGTCGCGTATGCCATTCGAGAACCGACACAGAATGGAACATCTTTTGTCCAAGTAAGGGCATCAAATGTGAGGGAACTTCTTCCATTGCTCTACGTGATGTGTAGCGTAGGACATTCCTCACGCGATTTCCGAGGCTACATGACTTCGGTCTTGCTCGAGAATATGGCTATCGTCCTAAAAGACGCCTCGTTTAATGCTGGTCAAGAATAACAGACTCCAAATCATTATCAATCTACAGTAGAATACAGACAAAATCGAAAATCAACAAACATCCTCATGCAAACAAAAGAAACTGGTACAATACAAGCGTCCTCATCTCGCCGCCGCCAACCTCTGGAGAAGAGCTATCATCGCAGCAGCACCAATCTTACCTCCAGGACCTCTTCTTCCAAAGCCCTCCTCATCCGAAGTGTCTACGTCGTCGTCCATATCCTCATCCGAGTCATTTTCATCTTCATCCATATCCTCATCGTCATCGTCAGGCTGTCTGTACGGCCCCCACTGCTTTTCAGGGTCCAGCCCGACCATGCGCCGCACAAGCCCAAACTCGTTATCATTAGCACACGTCGGCAACGCCACAAACTTGTCATCATCACCGAACGTCGTGTAAAACTCCCTATCGCCAACCATCGACTGGTCCCTTGCATCGCTCGTAATCGCGTCCAAAGCGTACTCGACCTTGCCGCCCTTGTCAAAGAAGAACGTTGTCTCGTGCGAGTAGGCGGAAAGCGCGTGAGAACGAACAATATCTGCGGTAAATGGGGAAGAACGCTTGAGAATATCAAATGCAGCGCGGAAGACGGCAGTGAAGCCCCGGTAGAAGGAGAGATAGAGGCTTGGGTAGAGCGAGGGCGGGATAATTTCACCATTATACAGAGAGTCGACGTCAGAGCCGTCGATGATTTGTCGTCTCTCGAACATAAAAGCCCCCTCCATGGGCATGGTGTCCATACTGAAGGCGGCTTTTACTTTGATCCAGGCGTTAGAAAGACGCATGAATGGTGTACGGCAACATACCGGTTGGCTGGAAGATCATTCGAGGTGAGAGCCATCCACCCAGGCAACGTCCGCAGGTGCATCCATACTTGTTCTGGTCGATATAATCTTGCACGGTCGCACAGCCAGTGTCCATCCCCATTGCGGTCTTTGCTGCGTACTCCATCGACAGATCGGCATCCGAGTACCCGGTCCAACTGGCAGAAAGCATTGTCTCCATAAACTCGCGTCCACTCACCATACTATCGCGTAGAACTTGCACGGGCGTAGCTCCGTCAGTGTTGTGGTGATTCTGCAGGTCATCGACGCGTCCGAGCTCAAGAAGCGTGTCGAAGGCTAATTTGTTCTTCGCTTGGACCGCGACATGCATGGGTAGAAAGCCGACTTGGTCAGGCGCATAGAGTGACTGAGAATCGGCTTCGTGAGCGTGGCGGATGAGTTGTGCAATGGACCCGGACGCGTCTGAAACGATGGCGCAATGGATGGGGAAATTCTGCTGACGTTCGCGCTTGATGTTGTCTGACATCTCGTAAGGGTCCTGGCCGTTGGCGAGCATTTCGTGATAGGGAGGTTGAGGTGGAAGAGAAAATTCTTCCCTGACACTTTGCTGCACGTCTTCGGAAGCCAGAATTCGGTGGGAGGGATGTTCGGGGTCCATACTGTAACCGAAGAACTGCGTGCGTCCTATTCTTCTGAATCCGTTCTGGGGTCGAATCATTAGCATATACGCGCACGCTTGACCTGATAAACCAACCTTGATGAAGAAGGGCCACAGAGAACTCGTGCAATTCCTGGATTTCTTCGTCCATCATCCCGAGAAAGTCTCCGCCAAGCATGCGTCAATAGATCAGGTACCCAGACAGAGTGGCGACCTCGCCGAGCGTAGGATGCGTAGCCGTCCCGCAGAGCGTTTGGAGCTGCCAGTTTTCATAGCCTTTTTCGAGCGTGAAAGAGTATACGAGGTCATTGAGTGAGGTCGACATGATGGTGGAAGGCAAGTGCAGTCTTTGCATTTAATGACGTCACCCCACATGATCGCGTCCCTTTCGACACACAGTCCCTAGTGTTTCGTGAACGGGAGCGTAATCATCTTCTTCAGAGTCGCTGGATTCAATCTCCTCGTCGTCGGGCGAAGAGCTCAACTCGTCTACACTGTTTGGACAGAATTCTTGACTCCACGCATAACCGTTTTCTGGATTCGGGATGATAGTGTTACGTGGAAGAGCGGATGACGCTAGACGTGTTAAAAGCAGCGGTCTATCATCCATGTCAACGAAGATTTTGTGAAGGATGAAATCACCGAAACGTACTGATACACATGTTCTGCAGCGGTGGCCGCACTGTGGTGCGCGACACTTGAATCAGTCGGATAAAAGTGGTTTGCATTATTTCTGCATACGATGAATGTCAGCCTCCAAGACATACTATCAGCAAGAATGGCAAGAACATACCGCGCGAGCGAGAGAAGGATGTCCCTGTGCCGACCTTGGGGGCCGCTAGGATCCACCATTGTGTGCGTGCCAACGTGCCCTTGTCCGAAGCCATCATGTTGAAACGTAGACTGAGAGTGGGAGTCGATGTTACAACTAGATGGGAGTGGTGGGGTAAGGTAGGGAAAGAATGGGCTAGGCAACACGTACCTAGGGTGGCTACTAGAATGATAAAGGCCTTCCTGGATTGGCGCCTGATCGCCTATCCAAAGGGCGTTTCTGTGCAGATCATCATCAGCCGCAAGGTGTATCTAGAATCGAAGATACGACTAACAGATTCTGGGATGAGGAAGAGTAATCTGACAAGTTGGACATGATAGGAATATGGTAGACCATACTCTCGCGCGTCGCGTCAATTTATAGTAACCCAGCGCGTCGTTACCTCACGTGAAGACAACAACGAAGGCGCTATACTATTGACTGGCGGCGAACCCATTTTGGATATGAATGGGCTGATATTCGCTTACGGTACAACAATGGGAGCAGGATGAAAGGAACGATCACAGTCCACAAGCGCTCTGCAAAAGACCATTCAACGGCACAGCTGCGGGAATGGAACTTGCTAGTGCAGGTGGGTAACGAAACGTGCTGTTATGCTGGGGCTGGACTTCTGGGTTAAAGACATGGAGAACCAGAGAAAAGGTTTACCGTGGGCTCCACTTGCAGAAACGTAGTAGAGGTTTTACGACGATATGGCTATCGCCGGCAGACTGTATAGTTATGGAACGCGGCAGGGCGGAGCGCCGAATGCCGAGGCACGAGGCGATCGATATGGTGGCTGTGTTCCGTTCCACGAGAAAGGGAAAGAAACGTGGCTCCCACGGATATGAGGGAATGGCGGCCGGATTCCATGCCGGACAGAGACTTGGGACCACCGCCCATGACTGGCAGAGAACGGGAGCGCGACCTCGCCACCAATGTCAGATGTGGCCCGTGACCTTTTGCCAATGCGGCCGCTCGAACGCGACTTGATACGTGACACCGCGCCCGAGGTCTGCTCGTGACAGAGACTACCCATGTCTGGACGTGAGCTCCTTCCTCCATGTCATTCCTAGCTCCTCCCCGCGAACGTGACCCTCCCAGAGAGCCTGTGGTAATGTGTCGAGATCCCACCACTGATGCCCCGCCAAATGCGCCACAGGGAAGGCGCGATTCTGATCCCCAAGCGAGGCGAAGACCTCTCAGTCACCACGCAATACTCTTCATCCATAACGTTGGCGTCCTGGCTTAAGACCTCACTCTACCACCATAACCTCCCCCAGTTTGGATGGGTTCAATGCCCCTCCCGCCATTTTGCTCCACTTTTCTCCGTTACGTTCGCAGAGATTAGGAACAAGATAGAGAGTGGACTCGAAGTTTTGTTTACCGAGGTATGGGCTCGCAATCAAGGTTCTAACATGACGTTGACATTTTTCAGGAGCAATAGTACAAGATAATAATGAATAGAGATTGTATGTCGCTTATATCGTGTATGTAGCGGCGCTTGCTGATTTTACAAGAGAGGGTATGGATGATGTGCAGCAACGAGATTTACAAACTGGGCAACTGTGAATGCTGTCTTATTCTGGCAGATTCTTTGTTCTCAAACGATGTTGGCTTTGAGGTGTCCATCGACGAACAAGAAGCCTCTCAATGTCTTCGAAGCGCGCGCGCCGCTCCGCCAGTACCACAATTTCACCGCGCGCACGGCCATCTGTGGATGGATGACCCCGTTCCCATCCCACAAGACGTCCGTCGTGTCATCCGGAAACTGTACGTCAATATTGGCATATACGATGGTTCCGTCAGAAGCCTTCTCAAGTCGATATGAAGGGGTATCCAAGTAAGCGCCTGACGGGCGTCTTCCTCCGACGAGCTTCAGCACAAGTCGCGATGAGCCAAGTTTGGACGCATACCTTGTCTCGGATTCGGGAATGGTTCATGGCCCCTCCCATACGTGGCGCAGGGTAAGCGCAGGGTTACGACCGTACGCACTGTGCGTGTGTTTTCAGGATTTAACTCGGGGCGAGTGTGTGTCGTCAGAGCGGTTCTCGCTCGCATGGCCAAGTCTGTCGTCTGAAATGCTTCCCGCTCGCAATCAGGGCTGTTCTCGATGCGAAGCCTACCGGGTGTCAGTTGCTAATCGTCACCTTGCCTGTAGTCTGCCACGAAAAGGCCTCGTAGTGATTTGGCGGATGATAATGGGTGCGTTCAACGAGTGAGTGTTTTGGTTCCGGGCCACGTTCATCACTGATCACGCTCGTAGAAAGATGATCTTCTCGCATTCTTGGAACGTCTCCATCGTCGTGAGACATGCCAATCAAATCGACGAGCGACAATGAGCCCATCGCTCCATTCGCCACCTGCACGCTTGGACCGAATTCCACGCTCTTTGGCTCCACGCCGAACGAGGGACTTGGGTGCCTTCTCTCCCGTACGTGACTTGGATGTCGCGATGTGTCCTGGATTCCATCGCCATCGCTGAGGGCTTGGTTTCCTTGCCACATCACATTTGGCGCTGTATCGATTGGAGGGGGGGCCGATGCTGGGATATGCATGTTTTTGGTCGTGCTCGTTGCCGTGTCTGGCGTTCTAGCCGCTTTTAGACGGGCGGTAATGCTGCCCACGAACCCGGCGCTTATTGGGATTTCGGTGAATATGGATATGTTTCTACGTCCAGCAATGAGGCGGTGCCCTCGGCTTTCAATTGGACGTGCATCCGCACCTTGTGTCCTTTGTGTCCGCCCCTCCTCGCTTGTACAGTTCCTCATGGCAAATTGCACGACGCCCGTATGGAAGTTGGCCGACTAGCGGTACTCTATCCACGCCCTTCATTAGCCGATCGTCATGGTGCTACCACACCGGCCGTCGTGGAATCTACTTTTTGCGTGTCCGTGCTCTGGCGATATATCTGCTTTTCGTCGGTCGAGTAGACCTTGCTCACCGGTGCTGACGCGATATTGATGGAACGGACCATTCCATACGTCCTCGCGCGTGTATATTATCCATTTCGTCTACCTATACCGCCCTTGGCGTGTTATACATTTATGGTTACCCTGTATTGGAGTCGTTCTGTGCACGTTCGAATATCCAAGGACTACGATTCATTTTTCGTCTACGTATGCGCCCTTTGCGTGTTAGATATTTACCTCTCTGTCCTACGTCCTGTTCTTACAAGACGTGTTGCTCGTCGTCCACCGCGTTTTAACTGTCCCTTTCGACACAATCCCTAGTATCAAACCAAAACGCAATTCGAATTATTTGCTCGAATCACCTGCACGTCGAGCTGGGCAGGGATACTCACACTCGTACTCAACAACCAGCTGCACGCGTTCGGGAT
This sequence comes from Mucidula mucida, assembly GCA_015501055.1. NCBI lineage: Eukaryota > Fungi > Basidiomycota > Agaricomycetes > Agaricales > Physalacriaceae > Mucidula > Mucidula mucida. Next base: position 48,001 of record JADNYV010000185.1, read on the forward strand.
TGCACTGTTTCTACGCCACAATTCTGTTTTTCTGAAGTCCCTATTCTCTTTACTCAAGTTAATACCATAAAGAGAAGGGCAAGTAAGAAGAAGGGTTTCCATCGTAGGAGCTTATAAATTATTGCTCTGAGGATAGCGTAGAAGTGGAGAAACTAAGTGTATTCCCCGTCGACTCGATGGGTATCGATACTAGGTACAACATATACTACATACACTACTAAGTCCGGCGATAATCGAGCACTCGAGAGTCGCTCGTCGTGGCGTGAAGATTTCACACGGTGAGGTTCTTAATAGAAATTTTGACCTTGAAAAGATGCGCTCTCTGAATGTGTTGCAAAGGGTTACAGCGGGGCGGCCTACAGGTGAAGCGAGTCGGTGAAGCGCCGCTTCGCAAATGGGAAAGGAGACAGACACATTCAACGTTCATCGCTGGCCAACACAAAGCTTCAAGCAACATTGATTTACAGGACAGCACAAGCATAACGCAAAACTAGCAACAACATTTATAAGTAACAAGCACTGTACACACGAAAAGAAACTTGTTCAATAGCCGAGTCCATTACCCTTGATTCACCTGCAGCAACCTCTGCATAAACGCCATCATCGCAGCCGAATCAAGCATCCCTCCCGAAGCCATTCCCCCAAAGACCTCCTCATCCGAATCGTCGTCATCTCGTGACCGGTTATACGGCGCCCACTGCTTCTTGGGATCCAACCCCACCATACGCCTCACAAGTCCAAACTCATTATCATTAGTACACGTCGGCAACGCCACAAACGCTTCATCATCACCAAACGTCGCGTAGAAGTCCCGATCCCCGATCATCGACTGGTTACTGGCACCGCTCGTAGTCGCGTCCAAAACGTACTCGACCTTGCCGCCCTTGTTGAAGAAAAAGTTCGTCTCGTATGTGTACCGCGTGCGAACGAACAGTATCCGCGGTCAGTAGGGAAGAACGCTCGAGAACCTCATACGCAGCACGGAAGACGACAGTGTAACCACGGTAGAAAGAGAGATAGAGGTTCGGGTAGTGCAAGGGAGGGATGAATTCACCGTTGTACAGCGAGCGAACGTCGAAGGCGTCAATAGCTTGTCGTTTCTTGAACATCAAATCCCCGATAACAGGCATAGTGTCCATGCTGAGTGCGGCTTGTACTTTGATCTAGGCGTCAGGAAAACCCATACGTCACGGGCAATCTACACACCTTCGAGCTGGTACATCATGCGAGGCGAGAGCCATCCGCCAAGGCAACGTCCACAGGTACATCCATGCTTGTTCTGGTTGATATAATCTTGCAGAGTCGCACATCCGGTGTCCATCCCCATCGCGGTCTTCGCTGCGTATTCCATCGAAAGCTCGACATCCGAGCACCCGGACCATTTGGCAGAAAGCAGCGTCTCCGTGAACTCGCGGTCATTCACCATACCGTTGCGAAGTAATTCCACGGGCGTAGCTCCATCAGCGTTGTGGTGATTCTGGAGATCCTCGGCGCGTCCAAGTTCAAGAAGCGTATTGAAGGCGATCGTGTTCTTCGAGCGCACCGCCACATGCATGGGTAGAAAGCCGACTTGATCGGGCGCGTAGAGTGACTGAGGCTCAGCTTCGTGAGCGCGGCGTATGACTTGTGCGATGGATTCGGACATGTCCGAAAACATGGCGCGATGGAGGCAGAGGAAATTCTTCCTTGACACTTTGGTGCACGTCATCGGAAGCCAGGAGTCGATGCGAAGGATGTTTGGGGTCCGTACGCCTATTCTTCTAAATCCGTTCTGTGTCCAATCATTATCAGAGAGCGAACTGGGGACTAACCTTGGCGAAAAACGCATTCACTCCCGGGTCGTTTTTGGCAAACGGCCAGGACACGATATTCGATATTTGCGATTTATGCTCCGATTCGCGCAGTCCTTTTAGTAGGAGCGAGCCACTTCCTTTCCGGCGATACTTGGAAAAAATGAGCGCGCAATATAATTCAGATGAGCAAGGCTTACCTCGTCCTTGACGGTAATGTCTGCGATATAAGCCAGCGCATCGTCATTCAACTCGTCGCCCCAACAACCAGTGCCGCTGCGATATCCAGTCTTGAGCCGAGGTTTTAGGATTCCGTTTCTGTCAAAGAGGGCGATACCGAATTCGTGTATTTCATCGCTTTCCATGTCCATCATCACGAGAAAGTTGCCATCCAGCATGCATCGATAGATCAGGTACCCAGAAAGAGTGGCGACCTCGCCGAGCGTAGGATCCGTAGCGGTCTCGTGCAGCGTTTGGAGCTGCCAGTGTTCGAGGCTTTCTTCGAGCGTGAAAGAGAATACCAGGTCATTGAAGGAGGTAGACATGATGGCGTAAAGGAAGCGTGGTTTTCACGTCTTGCCTTTTATATTGTCACTCCCCATGATCGCGTCAATGTCGCGTGCATAACTAAACCCACTTCCGGCGTTCTGGAATCTGTACAGCTCACTCGACCGGGGTCGCCCCTTGTTCCTCTGCAAGTAGGTGTTTGTCGGGACGGAAGATCATGCGCTGTCAGTGACTGTCCTTTTCGACACACAGCTCCCAGTTTTTTGCCGCTTCTGCTCTGCCTCTCGTAAGAACGTATGTGTATTGCTTCTGAATTGATTATTTGTCTGTCTCATCACTTCTTCTAAGGAAATGGGGGGTCAAGTACTTGATTCGCATCTGCATATCCTACTTTACACGGTAAGTATGCAATGCGACTCAGAGTCTACACCGCTTCAAATTAATCGCACGTGGTTACACCCACAGAGATCCTCATGGTCCTTCCCGGATCTTGATGCTGATTCTCGATCATTCTCCCACCTGCATATATAAGGCTGTCTGGACATGATGAGAAAAACTCACCATTCCACCTCCCTTCCTACGTCAATATCAACTCCCATAACCACTATCCCACCGCGCCTCCCCAATGCGATCACGTGAAGATCGCCCAGATCACACCCGTCAAGTCGAAAGGAGGCCTGCTCGCCCCGGCTGCCCCCTGAACTTTGGTTGGACATCTGCGATGCGGTGAACCTCCACCAACTCTACTTTAAGCATTCTTATCGTTCCATAGCTAGATCTCCCCAGTCTTAAGAGCCTTCGTTTCGTCAACAAATCCCTGTGAGAGACTCTCCCGATGCTGTACACCAAGGTCGTGGTATACTCAAGCCACCGACCAATGCATTCAAATAAAGTGCGCCATAGAATGGATTTCTTGAAGGCTATCGTCGGGAGACCGCCTAGTACACATGTCGGAAAATATGTTCGTTGCTTGGAAATCACTTATAGAGGTATCGTAGCGCCACAAGATCCGGCAGGACATCGACATCCTGACACAAGGGAAATAGAGAGGTTCCGTTATCAGAGCGTGATGTTGTATGGCCTTTTGAGAAAGGAATTCCTCAAACTCTGTCCGCTGCGCAAATTCAGGTTGGTCTTCGACAGATATCATTTTCAAGACTAAAACGAGCTTTTGGTGGTTCGTAGACTGCGAATAAAGGGGGATCGTCCTTCACAGCAGGAACTCGAGCCCCTCCGTCAAGTCGTCACTACCATTGCCAATATGCCGACCGTTGTTGACCTGAAAGTGGACATCCCAGCACAATGTTATCCCGATATATGGGAAAGTGTTTCCAAATTCCAGAAACTTCAAAGCCTCGTTCTGGAGGGCTCCTTCAATAGCATGACCGTCAACACACTTCTGCTTGCGAACCCGGCAATCAGCCATATGGACTTTGTAAACTTTCGAGAAAAGCTCTTCAAGATCCGAGACGCATTCCAATGGACGCCAACTTCGCCTACGCTACAAGTGCTCAACATCGACTGTTTGACGATTCACAAGATTTGTGGCGCCATATTGGATGAGGATGGCCGCCGCTCTTCTTCCATTCATGCACAGCGTGAGGAGTCTCACGATCAGTTACATCTCTGTCTGCGACCGACTATGGGAACATCTAGCATCCAGGAAGCACTCTTACATTACGTCGCTCGAGCTACACAATGCTGGACCTGTCTCTCCATCCCTTCTCCAGTTTCTCACGTCGCACGGGATCACGGAAGAAACTCACTATCATATTTTCGAAATCATTGAGAGCCAATCCTACGATGACGCAGACAAACATCCCAGCACGATTCTGGCACGACGTTCCGCGCTACGATCAGAAGACTCGTCAGTCTTTGGAGCTCCATCTACAGGACGAGAAGGACGCCGACTTGTGGACCATCACCAAACACGGATTTCATGGACTTCGACAGTGTTCTCACTTGAGAAACGTACAGATCTGTTTGAGGGATCCCATACTTCAGGTGAGGCTTCCATTTAAGAGTGTATCATACAAATTCGTGGCCTGACAAAGAAACACTAGTGGGAGCTCAAGAAAGCACAGCTTCAGGGCGACTGGCGATTCTTGTCTTTTATCGCCACTAATAATGTTTTACTACTGGTCGGGTTGGCAGCGCTCGCCCTGGTAGGCCGAGACAGCCATTGATTAGGACTTTGTATATACCAACTCAATAAAGTAAACTACTACATAGAGGTCGGGATCAAATGTATACTACTAGTACCGCTGTACCGGGGATAAGTTGTAAGCGACATATTCAATGGCGCGCATGCACATTCGTCGTGCTCAGAGAGGCACGACCTTTCAACGCTTGCGGAACTACAAATACCAGGATACGGATAGAAGATACAGCTGAATACATGCGCCACACCAGAGCGATGATGATAGACAAAGAAGATCCTCGCATCTTCATACAGCCCACAGACATAGTCAACCTCCGCGGGGACTCAAGGAACCTAGGGGTCCGTCACGAACAGCGGCGCTCGATTGGCTAGGACGGGAGAAAAATCCCGCGAGGTGGTCATGCCGTGACTTCAATGAAATGGCACAGAGGCCGATCGCTTCATTTGCTCCCCCGTTCAGGAACGATTTATGTCACGCTCATCTCTATCGGCCTCGCCACTCTTCCTGATGACGGTCGGGTAACCTTTAGTAACGTACAGAGCGCGGAGGATAAACTTGCCGTGCCGTTTCCAATGGGATAAGCAAAAAGAATTGTAAAGGCGTAGACAAAGGACGCACAGCCAGGTATGGCCATCAGAACGCCCAGTATTTTCTATAACGTAGAGGAGGCGGTGCAGGATCGACTTGGGATGTCCAGCATAGCGCATGCTGTTACGACAAACACAGGATACACCTCGAGCGAGGTGGTGCGCCGATGTCTGAGGGGATGGGAAAATTCCAGAGTCTAAGTGTGTACGATTGGCGAGCTTTCTACGTATAGAGTACACCTTCACCGTCCCTGATGCTCACATAGACCGAACAGTCTTATCACTCTTTTCCGCCGCTTCCCGGTGAGCTGCTACGGACTGATGACCGTCTTCGTCGAGCCTTTCCGATGTATTTGACGCCACTGTGTCGCTTATATCAACGGGCCAAAAACTCAGGGAGCTCTCGAGTGCTTGGCCGTTGCTCTTCTAATCATAATGGAAATGAAAGATGAGAAGCGCCATGTGATACGGAAATGAAGACCTCACCTCTTGGCTGCGAGCTCTGAAATATATCCCTCCGATCGTAGGTTCCTCGATGACGTTGGTTCCCCTTCGAAGGACGGCTCTTCCATTGAGGCTTGAATCAACGTTAGTAGGGAGGTTCACAAAATCATGCGATGCAATGTCACATACCTCGAGAGGACAGAATTCGAGTAGACTAAACAACGGATCAGATAAATCAGTTTTGACAAGCCTCGCTATGCTTACGCTTCGGGAGGAAAAATTGAATCGACAGCCAAATGACTATCATAGGTGTATCAGACATCATTTCCGATGACATCGATGGGAATGCATACAGTTGTCATGCATAGTCACGAACTAGCAGCGGTGAGCACGGGAGGGAGTCTAAGATTGGCAGTGTACTCACAGTAACGAGTAACATAATCGAGGCTATGCTACATGAGTAATGAGTTCTCGGAATGATGAACGAGGCGGTAGAGCGCAGCGTACGTTGTTATGAGTCCCGTCTCTGACATTTCGGTGAGCAGCGACCCGGAAAGAGCATATGATACTTACGAACAGTGGCAATGATGATTTTGTCGCATATTATTTGGGTACTAAGCAAAGCTAAGCATACCGAAAATGCGAAAACAAGTCAACGTACGATTTCGTTCCACTCTCTCTCCTAGATGCGCACCACCAGACAAGGGTCACGGAGGAAACGATATCGAATACTAATGCTATAGCAAGCGTGGCTGGTATCAAGGCGAACATTGTCGGTGTGTATCCTGACGGCGATACTCTCTGAACGGCGTAGAGGCAGGACGTTAGTCCAAGACTGAGCGCGATGAGATCCATCGCCAACAGTATCCAGCCAAAGGTTCTATTTCTGGTGAGCTTCCAGATGCGGTGGGTATAGAACAGTCCAGCTGAGGATCATTGTGAGCTCTGCGCCAATTCACGTCGGATGACACGAAGCTGCTCACCGAGGAACCTCACGCCGAGCGCTGGGATCAAATTTGAGGTAAGCGTCGTCGGTGGATGAGCCACGGCCGCCGGGTTATCATGATTCGTGATCGTAAGGATATAGAGAGGGTGGGTAACACATATTGAGTGCACAATATCTGACACACTGCACAAATACGATTAGCAGAGTTCGGTACTCCCCATGATGGTTGGAAAGCGCACAACATCCCGCCGACCTAAGAGGGAGGTTGAGAGATGAACGCGGTAAGGTAGTAACACTCACAAGAAGTTTGAGGCCCACCCAATCCTCGGGAAAAGTGCGAAAGTACGAATACGTCTGACTGATCAAGAGGCCGAGGAGCGCATACATGAATAAAGCACCGAGAAGAAGTGCGCCTGGTTCAAATAGAGATGAATTTGCTATATCGACGACAGAATGACAAGTCGACACACCTAGGGTCGTGCCGTAGTGGGCCTCTGGTACTTGAGCGAGAGTAGCGTTCGAATTCATTGAGAGTATGAGCGTAACAGTGATTCCAGGGTCATATATGGCCCGTTGCACCCTCATCCCCAAGGGGTTCAGAATGGAGTAAACTCTATGCCTGCCTTCCTTCCATCAATCTTATGCGGAAGAACTGGCAAATTTATCGCCGCGCCGCGCTTGGTTTTGCGAACTGCTATCAGTCTTGGCCCTGTGGGTTTCAAGCAATACGCGACATCTCGGCCAACCTCTTAGAACAACGAGAACGATGTGTATACCGGATACCAATGACGGGAAGGGTGACGCAAAAATGATTGATTGCGTAAGTACTCATCGCGTCCGGCTGCGAGAATAACCCTAAACGGGTTCTAGAATAGAAAACACTGTGGATGGAGGTGGGACGTGGTAAGTACGAGACGATGGAGACTCGAGAGCCAAAGAGACCTTTGATGTATCAGACCCGTGATAGTCGGCAGCAAACATATCGCCTCATTGCACAGCCTAAGTTCTGGAAGAGAAATATGATTGCCCAGGTTCCCAGGTTCTGAACCCATACTGAAAATCCTTTCGGTAAGGGCAGAGTCGATGAGACCCGCACTGTAGGGAGAAGGGAGATGCTAAGTGGTTTCTGAGCGACGCAAACTGGCGTATCCGCTAGTCGTGCGAAGTAGTTTGTATGGGATTCGTCGCCTCAATCACGCAGGTGCTGATGCCGACGGATACAAAGGTGGCTCTGTCGTAAACAGTACACCCATAGACTGCGAGACTCCGATATGCGTCGTATCAAGCATGGGCAGCTCCAGCGCGTGTATATTGCACAGTATGGTACGGTCTGCCTGTCACATCAAAGACTGAGATTTAGGGAACAAAATCAAATGAAACACACATTACGCGCTGATGACTCCATGACTTAACTCTGTGCAGCTGAACTCATCGGGAAGCTGAAGTGCCGCTAGGTAGTCCGCATGTTGAACCACGTCGGCGCACATTCCGAGCTGTAGATTGATACATGTTCACGAGAGCTGACATAGAGCTGTGCAACGTATCACGTCGAAGATATCACCGTTTTCCCATACCAGCTGTGCACGTCACCTAGAGATCATAAATGCCCACAAACAGTCAGCAGGATAACAACAAGTTCAACAACGAGGAACCGAGGCAAGCCGCTATTCTAAGCAGTTGTCAATTAAGCAGCGAGTTTGATATGTCCCAATGTCGGTACAAAGCCATTTACTGAAGAAAGAGTGGATGGAGAAAAGAGAAAGCCCTAATTCTAAGTCCAGCCGGACTGCTGACTGCTGACTAAGGAGCGCATTGTCCATCACAAGGTCGCCTGGGATCCAATCCTCAATCATTTAACACCTTCAATGCGCAACAGCAGCGCACATTGTACCCATCTCTATGATACTTCAACTTCTTGGCCACCTGGAGAATACAATCTCGTCCCCTTCTCAAATTCTTTGATCAAATTCTAAGTACCGCCCTCCTCCATACTTAATTATATGTCAATCTACCATGTCTGTTGAGCCAACAACCATTATGACTATGATATCCAGATCCACACATACATCAAAGCTCAGCACTTGCCACTCCTTGAACCCAATTATGACCGGAAGATCCACTTGTTCAAATCATGACTGAAAGATGCAGTAAAGAAGCTGCACCAGAGGATTAGAGAAAAACTGAAAAGCTGGATGAATATTGTGGCGCATATAATTTGGCCGGTGGAAAAAAGCTGGGTTAATCTGAGGAATGGTTGATTCTACTAGACATGAAGTGAGTTTGAACAGCGCTCTACATGCTGTAGACCAATGAGAAAAGTCAGAGACACCATTGAAAGCAAACATCAAGGTAATCAAAACAGAATCACAATTGACGGTGCGTCCAGATTGCTCATGAAGTCTTACTAATTGCCACATAATCTTCAATCAATGAACACTTTAAAATGTTGAATTGGATCTCATAGCCCTCGTAACATCAATTCAGTGCTATGATTCTTGCCCCAACACCTAAGTACTCTTAACATTACTTGCTGACATAAGATTACTTTTGCAAGACCCAGTGCTTACTGCTTACTGCTCAGCAGCTACTTCCAGTAAATGTTTTGGCCTATTTATTGGATCTGTATTGAAAGGACATCCATCCATCTGAAGAAGATTCTGTTTTTACCTTCCTAAATTGAGGAAGCCCATATGCATTATGCTTGGAACATAAATACCCTCTGCTTTTGAGCCTCTTCAAGTTCTTCATCACCTACACTCCATAACAAGCAACTCTCATGATTATTGTCTGACTAAGTACTGTACTATTTCGACCGGATGTTCAGAGGGTGTGACCAGTGACCCTCTGAACATCTTCGGGACCAAGTTCATTCAGCCTTGGGACCTGTGACAGGTTGCGACACATGTTCAACTACTATTTCGGCTTGATTTCAGCCGAATATTGGCAGAACACGTAATACACTTGACATTATTAGGTAAAATGTAGTTTCCTATTGGCTAATAGTCACTGAACAAGGCCAAAATTTTGCTATAGCGTCCGCGAGTAGAGCTTCCCGCGGTTAGTCGCTGTGGTCGTAGGATTAAGCTGTCCCGTTGGTACAGCGGAGACGTATGGGATTGTTTGTAATTTACACTCAGCATACATATTTTCTTGTATCCTGCATCTGTTTAACAAGTTGATTATGTGTTAATGTACAATTAGCATTTATCTCAAGCCCGGCAGGCAAATTTTGGGTGATTTTCAACTGACTAGTGACGTAGTCTGTTGAAATGGCCCAAATTTTGCCGGTGGCTAACATAGGCCCAGTAGGATTGTCTGTGACTCAGCCTGTGGCGTATAGAAGCCAAATTTGGCCTCTCTGTGATAATTTGACCACTCAACGGGGTCCATGTTCATCGCGCCCGGTGACTAGTGACTGTTATGAATCGCCATATTTTCACATTTTCAATCTTATCATATCTTATCGGGGGGCTTGTCTTATCAACCAACGGACTGTTTCATCATCTGTTTCATTACCAAAGCTGTACTCATGTCAGATACACGTCCAACACATGGATGACATCATACATGCCGATACCTCATGGACTCCCTATTGAATACACACCACCGACACTCGTAGCACACATGGTTGTTTTAGTATTAGTACTTACATGCAGTTACCACTCGTATTTAATGGTTTCACGGACTAGTAGCATACAACACTGGGTCAAGGGCATGGAGCATCCCTAATGGAAACGTGTATGGACAAGGAGTCCCAAACACAGACTTACTAGTATATAAGCAGTAGTGTAGTATCATTGTACTTTAGTTCCGATCTTGTTTATACACCTGGCCTAGCCTAGTTGTTAGCAATTGACTATAGCCACATGACTAAACCAGGTACCACAGTCTTGTTTCTCGATGCCCTTTTCAGAGCGGTGCCTTTGTAGGGATGTCTGCCCATATCTGCAAAGAACGGAGTGACTTTGGTCGCCGAGTGAACTCGATTGTTGTAAACAAATTCAGCAGAGGGTAGCCATTCGTGCCAGTCGTTCTGATGGTAGTTGACAAATAACCGTAAGAAATGTTCTATCTCTTGGTTCAGCCGTTCCGTCTGCCCATTTGCCTGTGGATGATACGCCGTTGTAAAGTTTCCTTGTATGCCCAACAACTGGTACAACTCCTTCATGAAACGCGAGTGGTATTGTGGACCGCGATCATGTATCATCTGGCGTGGCATCCCATGTATGGGGAAAATGCGATCACGGTAAATGCGGGCCATGCCTTCTAACGTCAGAGTGGTGTGTGTCGGTATGATGCGTAATCGCTTTGTGAAATGGTCCACAAACGTGCTGATCGCGTTGTATCCTCCTGATTCCGGCAGTTCTCCAATCATGTCCGTCCCTACTATCTCCCATGGCTCGCTTGGCACATCAATAGGATGAAGAGGTGCAGCCGGCTTCGTGCGATGTGACTTTGTGGCCTGGCATTTTTAACACCCGTCTACGTATTTGCGGACATCTCGGCTGATTCCGGGCCACCAATAGGTGCGTGTGATCAATTCGAGGGTCTTGTATTGTCCTGGATGCCCTGCAAGCTGTGCATCATGATGCATTCCAATAACTCTTCCCCGCAATTCCTTGTCCTTCGGTATGTAAATACGATCTTTCCACATAATAAGTCCATTTTTCTTCTCTTCCCATCCTTTTTCTTTGTTTTCTAATGCTTTTTGTATGTATCTGTCTTTGTTTCCTTTTCTTTGTTTGATTTTGTTAAGTAATTCGTCCTCCGGTGTATCTACTGTATGTAAAGAGAATTGAATTTGTGAAATAAAAAACTCCGGTTTTAGCAAAACAATGTTTTCGTTATCTTTTTCCCCCTTCTCAAGGCCTGTCATCCTTGACAAGGCATCAGCTTTTCCCATCGTCCTGCCTGGCTTATAAATCATCTGTATGTCATATTCTGCCAACTCCGTAACCCATCGTGCCTGCCTCCGGTTCAACTTCTGCGGCTTCCTGAAGTACTGAAGGTTTTGATAATCGGTGAAAACCTCCACTGTCTCCTTAGCGCCGATATTGCCGCCAGTTGTCGATCAAGTCCATAATAGCCATCATCTCTTGATAGCCGCAGCGGACTGGGCATTGATCAAAGGTTAACGTGGATTCCGTCCAGTTGATTGTGGGGTTGTGATATCGTAACCAATCTAGCCCCAAAAAGATACTTGTTTTGCCAAGATTGGTGACGGCCAACTCGATCTTTTCGGCGTGATCACCAATCTTCATTCGGACCTCCACAAAACCTTCGATTGCCCCTCCCTCGTTTAGGGTTCCATCCGCATTGTAAACAGGGAGCTTGACCGGTAACTCCTTGATCGGGAGTCCGTTCTTCTCGACGAATTCTTTATTGACGCAAGAACCCGTTGCTCCACCGTCAAGAAGGGCACTCGTTTCCCATTCAGAGCCTGTGTGCACGCTCTCTATGGTTACTCGGAGTTTCATGTCTTGCCCCTTTGTTCCCCGAATGTACTTCCTTGACTTTTTCAACTCTGCCACAACTTCCACCGCAGCTTCCTTCGTCAACGCTCTGATCGCCATCACTTTCTCCTCCGTCGCTTCTCTTTCTCTCCGCTCCGGCATCCATGCTCTCAGAATTCCCACTGCTCTCGACACGTCATCCTCTCTTAGCCGTTGTGCGATTCACTCGGGCGTATTTGGCTCAAATCTTTCTTTCGCAGGTTTTGGTGGTAAAGTCGTCAATGATATTTTAGGTGTTTCAGTACCTGTACTGTAAATAGAATCTGCATCTGACAACCCTCTCCTTGATGACTGCTCCGGCAGGACTGCGTCTACTGCGGGAGCTTCGCAAAACCCAACTCTTCGGCCAGCTTCTTCTTCTCTTCGTCATTCATTTCGGTCCATAGACCCCGGTGAGCAGGATCTCAAACTTCTGGAAGAAATCTTGAGTGGTGTCTTGCCCCTGGTGCAACCGCTTGATCTGGTCTTGCAAGTCTTGTGCAAGGTTGGAATGCACAAATCGCTCCTTCAAATGTTCCTTGAACTCCGTCCAAGAGACTGTCCATTTCTCTTCTTTCTTGTCCAAGTTCTGGTCCGAGTAGTTCTGGACCCATGCATCTATATGATCTCCTCGGATGTAGGAGAGAACAACATCAATCCTTTCAGAGTCAGATGTGAGGTTGTTCTTCTTGTCACGAATGTATGTAAACATGGATCACCACCAGCTCTTGTACTTGGCCTTGTCCCCGTCATAGTCATAAGGCTTCTTGACAAGGGATCGGCCTTTGGTTTTGACATTGGCATGATGAGCGGGTGCATGATGAGCGGTTTTGGGTGCTTCGCTGGACATGGTGAATCGGGGGTGATGAGATCGGAGAGTGAAAGGGTGAAAGTGGTGATATAGGTGATGCGGATTTGGATGAAACGGGTGAGGGAATAGAGGTTTGGATGAATAAGGAGGAGTCACCTAGATCTAAAATAGAATCCAGGACTTGGTAGGGTGGGGAATGATGATGTGTATCGTAAGGTAAGTAAAGTAGGTAGGTATCATAACTGTCTACACTATTTTACCGACTACTGACTACGTATCTACGGAGCCCAAGAGCTTGTCACAAGTTTGCAATTGCCCAGCCGACGTCCCTCTGGTGTAAGGTCAGCCGAAGTTTTCCTGGGAACGGGGGTTGACCCGTAAACAGTGCCCACTGAAGTGCAACTGCCAAAAGTTCGTTCTCGTGAGAGCGGCTACTTCCAGCACCCGAGGCAGTTATCTCTAACTGTTAGCCGGCGCTACTGGGACCAATACACATGTATGCGGATGTGTGCTGGAATTAGGAATCCATTACTCTGTAAACAGGGAAAAGAAATAGGGGAATGTGCAATGATCAATGTTAGTGACTGACTAAGCCACGAGACTCAACCAGGTACCACAGCAAGAACTGAAAGAGAAAACGTTTGCGTTCGTAAGACTAGGCTAGGCCAGGTGTATAAACGAGATCGGAACTAAAGTACAATGATACTACACTACTGCTTATATACTAGTAAGTCTGTGTTTGAGACTCCTTGTCCATACGTGTTTCCACTAGGGATGCTCCACGCCCTTGACCCAGTGTTGTATGCTACTAGTCCGTGAAACCATTAAATACGAGTGGTAACTGCATGTAAGTAATAATACTGAAACGTCCATGTGTGCTACGAGTGTCGGCGGTGTGTATACAATAGGGAGTCCATGAGGTATCAGCATGTATGATGTCATCCATGTGTTGGACGTGTGTCCGACATGAGTACGGCTTCGGTAATGAAAAGGAGTATGATCGGTAACGAAACAGATGATGAAACAGTCCGTTGGTTGATAAGACAAGCCCCCCGATAAGATATGATAAGATTGAAAATGTGAAAATATGGCGATTCATAACATCACCCCCTCTTTAAGGCGCAAGTTCCATTCTGCGCCAGAGTCGCTCCATGAGGGCCGCAGAGGGTAGTGTGACGTCAAGGGGTTCGGTGTCAGGCAGTGGCATGGGTCGGAACAGATGTGATGGAAATTGCGACATGGGGACTTCAATGCGAGCAAGCGCGGGTGGCTTCGGCTTGTTCGGATATTGTTGGTGGAAATCGCTGATGGCTTCGTCGGCATTTTTGAGATTGCATGCCGGTTCCCATGTCTGCTCGTGTGTGCCATAACCCTTCCAGTGAACCTTGTATTGAAAACCCCCGCGGTACTTTCGGGAATTAACCACTTTCTCAACCTCCCATTCCGGTTCGGCTCCTTCCAGCACAGGTGGTGGACGCGTGTCTCGGGGTTGTGTCGGAAATTGGGGCTCGTGGTAAGGCATTAACAGGGCCTCATTGAACACGGGATGGATGCTTTTCCACGTGTGAGGAATCTGGAGCTTGTAAGAGCTCGTCCCGACTTTCTTGATCACTTTGAACGGCCCGAAGCGTTTGTCATCGAGCTTCTTCATTGGTCGATCCGTGCTGAGATTCGTCCCTTCCAGCCATACTTTGTCGCCTTCCTTGTACTCCACTGCCTCTGTCCGTTTCCTGTCATAAAACCGTTTCATATCCTCTTTGGCCATCTTCAATGCCGACCCCACTTCGTCCCATGTTTTCCTCATGCCGTCGGCAAACTCCTGCGCAGTCTCATTTCTCGATGCCGTTTTCGGGGCGGTGCCTTTGTAGGGGTGTCTGCCCATGTCTGCAAAGAACGGAGTGACTTTAGTTGCCGAGTGTACCCGATCATTGTAAACAAATTCGGCAGAGGGTAGCCATTCGTGCCAGTCGTTCTGATGGTAGTTGACAAATATCCGTAAGAAATGTTCTATCTCTTGGTTCAGCCGTTCCGTCTGCCCATTTGCCTGTGGATGATACGCCGTTGTAAAGTTTCCTTGTATGCCCAACAACTGGTACAACTCCTTCATAAAACGCGAGTGGTATTGTGGACCGCGATCATGTATCATCTGGCGTGGCATCCCATGTATGGGGAAAATGCGATCTCGGTATATGCGGGCCATGCCTTCTGACGTCAGAGTGATGTGTGTCGGTATGATGCGTAATCGCTTTGTGAAATGGTCCACAAACATGCTGATAGTGTTGTATCCTCCCGATTCCGGCAGCTCTCCAATCATGTCCGTCCCTACTATTTCCCATGGCTCGCTTGGCACATCAATAGGATAAAGAGGTGCAGCCGGCTTCGTGCGATGTGACTTGGTGACCTGGCATTTTTGACACCCTTCCACGTATTCCCGGACGTCTCGGCTGATTCCTGGCCACCAATAGGTGCGTGTGATCAGCTCGAGGGTCTTGTATCGTCCGGGATGCCCTGCAAGCTGTGCATCATGGTGCATTCCAATAACTCTTCCCCGCAATTCCTTGTCCTTCGGTATGTAAATACGATCTTTCCACATAATAAGTCCATTTTCCTTCTCTTCCCATCCTTTTTCTTTGTTTTCTAATGCTTTTTGTACGTATCTGTCTTTGTTTCCTTTTCTTTGTTTGATTTTGTTAAGTAATTCGTCCTCCGGTGTATCTACTGTATGTAAAGAAAATTGAATTTGTGAAATAAAAAACTCCGGCTTGAGCAAAACAACGTTTTCATTATCTTTTTCCCCCTTCTCAAGGCCTGTCATCCTTGACAAGGCATCAGCTTTCCCCATCGTCTTGCCCGGCTTGTGAATCATCTGTATGTCATATTCTGCCAACTCCGTAACCCATCGTGCCTGCCTCCGGTTCAACTTCTGCGGCTTCCGGAAGTACTGAAGGTTTTGATGATCGGTAAAAACCTCCACCGTTTCCTTTGCTCCAAGGAGATATTGTCTCCAGTCGTCAATCGAGTCCATAATAGCCATTATCTCTTTGTCGTAGATCTCATAATTGCGCTCTACTTCGTTCAGCGCGCGAGACCGAAAGGCTACTGGTCTCCATTTTCCGTCCACCAACTGGGAAAGAACCGCCCCGTTCGCATAGTTCGAGGAGTCTGCCTCAACTCGAAACTTGCCGTCGTCGCGTGGTACGATCAGAACGGGTTCTTCCGTCATCCTCCGCTTCAACTCCTCAAATGCCTCATGCTGCTCCATGCCCCAAACCCACTTGCCCTTCCCGGTTAGCGATGTCAATGGCTTCGCTACTCCCGCAAATCCCCGGATGAAACGTCGGTAGAAGTTGCAGAAGCCCAGGAATGACTGTACTTCCTTCTTCTTCGTCGGCTCCTTCCATTCCTTTACTACGGCCACTTTTGTCGGATCCATCTTCACCTCTCCTCCTCCAACAATAACTCCCAAGTAGTCTACAGTATGTGCCTCAAAACTACATTTCTCGGGGTTTAAATACAACTTATTTACTCGTAATATTTCTAATACTCGTCGTACGATATGCCTATGTTCTTCCAACGTGTTCGTAAAGATAAGTATGTCATCCAAGTAAACTATAACATGTCCTTCATCAATCAGCTCCTTCAGAATGTGATTCATGAACGATTGGAATGTCGCCGGCAAGTTTGTAAGTCCGAAGAACATGACTGAGGGCTCGAACAGGCCTCGGTTTGTTCTAAACGCCGCTTTCCACTCATCACCGTCTTTGATCCGGATGTTATTGTAACCCCATCGGACATCCATCTTTGTGAAACACTTCGCTCCCTTCAGCTTGTCGATAAGTTCTTGGATCAACGGCAAGGGATATCGGTTTTTGATCGTCATGTCGTTCAACTTCCGATAATCTTGTACTGGCCGAAGGCTTCCATCCTTCTTTTTGACAAAGAAGAAGGGTGATGCCATAGGTGAAATTGATGGCCGTATACGTCCCGTCCGTATGTTTTCTTCCAGGAACTCATCTAACGCCTTCTGCTCGGATGGACTAAGGGGATAAACCTTGCAGTCAACCGGTTTGGAACCAGGCGTAGTTCTATCGCGTGATCCCAGGGTCTTCGCTCCGGTAACTTATCAAAGTCCGCCTTGCTGAATACATCGGAAAATTCCTCAATGTAAGGTGCAGCAGCGGATGAAGGCTGTTGTGATCTCAGCTTTTCTCCGCTTTTGCGATAGTTGTCCCAGTCCATCCAGAACAAACGCTCTCCCTCTTCCAACTTCTCTTCTACGTCTTCTCCTTCATCTTCCGGTGAGATGTACTTGGGTAGATAGCCGCAGCGGTCTGGGCATCGATCAAAAGTCAATGTGGATTCCGTCCAGTTGATCGTGGGGTTGTGATATCGTAGCCAATCTAGCCCCAAAAAGATACTTGTTTTGCCGAGATTGGTGACGGCCAACTCAATCTTTTCGGCGTGATCACCAATCTTCATCCGGACCTCCACAAAACCTTCGATTGCTCCTCCCTCGTTTAGGGTTCCATCCGCATTGTAGACAGGGAGCTTGACCGGTAACTCCTTGATCGGGAGTCCGTTCTTCTCGACGAATTCTTTATTGACACAAGAACCCGTTGCTCCACTGTCAAGAAGGGCACTCGTTTCCCATTCAGAGCCTGTGTGCACGCTCTCTATGGTTACTCGGAGTTTCATGTCTTGCCCCTTTGTTCCCCGAATGTACTTCCTCGACTTTTTCAACTCCGTCACAACTTCCACCGCAGCTTCCTTTGTCAACACTCTGATCGCCATCACCTTCTCCTCCGTCGCTTCTCTCTCTCTCCGCTCCGGCATCCATGCTCTCAAAATTCCCACTGCTCTCGACACGTCATCCTCTCTTAGCCGTTGTGCGATCCACTCGGGCATATTTGGCTCAAATCTTTCTTTCGCAGGTTTTGGTGGTAAAGTCGTCGATGATATTTTAGATGTTTCAGTACCCGTACTGTAAATAGATTCTGCATCTGACGACCCTTTCCTTGATGACTGCTCCGGCAGGACTGCGTCTACTGCGGGAGCTTCGCAAAACCCAGCTCTTCGGCCAACTTCTTCTTCTCCTCGTCGTTCATTTCGGTCCATAAACCCCGAATCGTCTGGGGTCGACCCTTCTTCGGACAGAACCTGCTGACGTGGCCGTGTTCGCCACAGCTGAAGCAAAGTCCTCTTCGACGTGCGTTGTCGATGTCCATCGGCCTGCCGGCTCCTCCATAGGTAACACCGGTAGCATCTCGTTGTGTGATCGGCGTTGGAGGTGGGTTCGTAGGATTAGCTCTCGATGTAGCCACCTGCGGAGCTTGAGGCCGGGACTGCATGCCGGACCTCTTGCTCGCCGCCCGCCTTCTCCATAGCTGATCGATCTGAAGGATCTGTGCCTTTCAATCCTTGTACTTCTCTGGCAACCCGTCTCGGCTGCCATAGATCTGGTCGATGATCTTCTCGTTGACATTGGTCTCGAGAAGTCGTACGACGAATGCGTCATCCTTTGAGTATCCTGCCTGAGTAAGCAGGACCTCGAACTTCTGGAAGAAGTCTTGAGCGGTGTCTTGCCCCTGACGCAACCGCTCAATCTGGTCTTGCGCGTCTCGCGCGAGGTTGGAATCCACGAATCGCTCCTTCAAGTCTTCCTTGAACTCCGTCCAAGAGACTGTCCATTCCTCTTCTTCCTCATCGAAGTTCTGGTCCGAGTAGTTCTGGACCCATGCATCAACGTGATCTCCTCGGATGTAGGAGAGAACAACATCGATCCTTTCGGAGTCAGATGTGAGGTTGTTCTTCTTGTCACGGATGTATGTGAACATCAATCGCCACCAGCTCTTGTACTTGGACTTGTCCCCGTCATAGTCGTAAGGCTTGTTGACAAGGGATCGGCCTTTGATTTCAACATCGGCGTGATGAGCGGGTGTGTGAGAAGTGGTTTCGGGTGCTTCGTTGGACATGATGAGTCGGGGTGATAGGATCGGAGAGTGAAAGGGTGAAAGTGGGGATATAGGAGATGCGGATTTTGATGAAACGGGTGAGGGAATAGAGGTTTGGATGAATAAGGAGGAGTCGCCTAGATCTGAGATAGAATCCAGGACTTGGTAGGGTGGGGAATGATGGTGTGTATCGTAAGGTAAGTAAGGTAGGTAAGTATCGTAACTGTCTACGCTATTTTACCGACTACTGACTACGTATCTACGGAGCCCAAGAGCTCGTCACAAGTTCGCAATTGCCCAGCCGACGTCCCTCTGGTGTGAGGTAAGCCGAAGTTTTCCTGGGAACGGGGGTTGACCCGTAAACAGTGCCCACTGAAGTGCAACTGCCAAAAGTTCGTTCTCGTGAGAGCGGCTACTTCCAGCACCCGAGGCAGTTATCTCTAACTGTTAGCCGGCGCTACTGGGACCAATACACACGTATGCGGACGTGCGCTGGAATTAGAAATCCGTCGATCTGTAAACAGGGAAAGGGAACAGGGGAATGTGCGATGATCAAACAGCGAAGTGCTGATCAACGATCAGGGATGTGTGGTAGGTGGTAGAAAATAGTTCCGATCTTCTGTTAGCGACTGACTAAGCCACGAGACTCAACCAGGTACCACAGCAAGAACTGAAAGAGAAAACGTTCGCGTTCGTAAGACTAGGCTAGGCCAGGTGTATAAACGAGATCGGAACTAAAGTACAATGATACTACACTACTGCTTATATACTAGTAAGTCTGTGTTTGAGACTCCTTGTCCATACGCGTTTCCACTAGGGATGCTCCACGCCCTTGACCCAGTGTGGTATGCTACTAGTCCGTGAAACCATTAAATACGAGTGGTAACTGCATGTAAGTAATAATACTGAAACGTCCATGTGTGCTACGAGTGTCGGCGGTGTGTATACAATAGGAAGTCCATGAGGTATCGGCATGTATGATGTCATCCATGTGTTGGGTGTGTGTCCAACCTCAGTACGGCTTCGGTAATGAAAAGAAGTATGATCGGTAACGAAACAGATGATGAAACAGTCCGTTGGTTGATAAGACAAGCCCCCCGATAAGATATGATAAGATTGAAAATGTGAAAATATGGCGATTCATAACAATCAAATGGCGAAGTGCCGATCGACAAAGAACTAAGGAAGAAAGCGTTTATATTCGTAGAACTAGGCTAGGCCAGGTGTATAAACGAGATCGGAACTAAAGTACAATAATACTACACTACTGCTTATATACTAGTAAGTCTATGTTTGGGACTCCTTGTCCATACGCGTTTCCACCAGGGATGCTCCACACCCTTGACCCAGTGTTGTATGCTACTAGTCCGTGAAACTATTAAATACGAGTGGTAACTGCATGTAAGTAATAATACTGAAACAACCATGTGTGCTACGAGTGTTGGTGGTGTGTATACAATAGGAAGTCCATGAGGTATCGGCATGTATGATGTCATCCATGTGTTGGGCGTGTGTCCAACCTCAGTACGGCTTCGGTAATGAAAAGAAGTATGATCGGTGACGAAACAGATGATGAAACAGTCCGTTGGTTGATAAGACAAGGCCCCCAATAAGATATGATAAGATGTGAAAGTGTGAAAATATGGCAATTCATAACAAGCAGTGTTTCAGGTAAAGAATCAAAGATACTTGCTGATTTTGTTCCATACCCTCCCTTGGAAAATCAGCAAGCACCACTACATTCACAATATAAGCAATGTACCTTATTTTTCCATTATCATCTTGTAGTTTTGCAGCCGCACTCCTATACACCTGATAGTCCCGTTGTTCCGACCTAATTAGGTACCATACTGTGATCACAGTGTGACACCTAATTAGGCCGACTTGACCGTAACGCGCGGTCAAGCACTAGTTAGCCATTAAATACAACTACTACTACTTGTAATAAATTTACTTTGAAGACTTCTGGCGGGTAAGAGGCGGGTACGCGCAGCCGCGCTCATTCCCAATCGGGAATGCACCTTGTCGGAACTTTTCCACGGCCTCCTCATTACTCGGATGACACACCCGCCTTCATCAACTGCCAAATCGGGCAGGAGCTCATCATCCCGCCACCCCCGCCCATTGTCGGACTCAAAACTCATTAAAAATACCAGGAAATTGCAGTCCAAAAATGCGTAGGACATATTCATAAATAAATAGATAATTTTACAGAGGCCCTACAGGCTTAAAAATCATCTGCCAGCTCATCCAGCTCAGCATCATCCGTGTCCTCCTCAACGGTGTCATCACTGCCTCCCGATGCACTCCCTTCATCGTCGCTGTCAACGATGAGCCTTTTGCTCTTCGGCGGCAGCATCCTCATCATTGCCGCCACCTTTTCCGTGCACTTCACAGACGGCGCCGACTTCCTCCCAGTTTTCTTGGCTCCTTTTGCCGCTGCGTTATCCTTCTTGGCCTCCTTTGCCGCCGCCTTATCCTTCTTCGCCTGCTCCTTTTCTGCCTTCCTCTTCGTTGTCGCCGCCTCCTTTTCTTGTTTCTGGGCGGCCACCTCTTCGGAAGTTCTCCTCTTTCTGGTGGGAGCTTTACTGGCGACTGTGGCGGGGGCTTTAGCAGCGACTGTGGTGGGGGCTTTAGCAGCGACCTTGGCGCGCTTCGTGGGCCTGGTGCGCGTGGCATTGTCGTCGTCGTCGTCAGACTTGTTGGACTCGTCTGCGTCCGAGTCGTTCTCTTTCCCCGCATCGCTGCGAATGCGCTTCTTGCCCTTGTCGCTCCTGACAGCTCGGCCTTTCTTCAGCTCGCCGTCCTTGACACGCTTCGCAACGTCGGCGATGTGAGCATCCACCTGCAGCTTCATCATTGCCACCCACCGACACGCTCCAGCTCGCCAGAGATCAACAAGTCGGCAAAGCTCCTCTGGTGACATGAAGGCGCAGGCTCGGAATGGTATATCCTCCGGCCATCCAACAATTTGAAAACGATATTTGGCGACGATGTCAACATCGTAGCCTTCGTAGGACATCTTGATTGTACTCTTATGTGTTGCGCGCGCTATGGTGAATACGCATCAGCTATGGCCTGCGGAAGTAAGAAAGGATGCTTACCTAATGTGCGAGAGATGGTCTCGCTTAGCTCCTTTCGGAGGCGCGTTGCGTATCCTTCAAGGCCATTGATGCTGCATATTTTGTGTGAGATTAAAGTTGTAGTAAAGGCATCAAACACTCACTTGAACTTGCCAGAGTCACATAGGCCTTGAACCACTCTAGCACCTCTACAATGGACTCCCCAAGGATGACCGGAATGAAATCAAGGGCGCCCGGTGTCTCAATAACGGTTGGAACAAAGACGTTGTGTACGTTGGAGCCCGCAAAGAAGGCAAACCCCCAGGTGCCGTGACGCGTGTGGAAACGATTAAACTGATGCTTGAACGTTAGCCAAACACTCAGCTCAACGATACGCGTACGCACCTCGGTTTGTAAGGTGCCGACAGTCGCAATACAGTCCATCGCCGCCGCTTTATTGTTGGCGCGCGCGCCCGTCTTCTTCAGGGATCGCCAGGCGATTAAATTCGCCATAAGTTCGTCCCGGTCCTCCTTCGTCAGATTGGTCCAAGTCTCTTCTTTGCTGGAGATCTTACCCATGATCTCCTTCAAGCGCAGATGCTCGCCTTTTGGTAGATCTGAACTCTGTTAGAAAGAAGTAAAAAGAAGCTGGATAATGCACCTTTGTTCAGCTCCTGAGCGCGGGCATGAGTAATGGCATTGGCGAGATTCGGGGCGCGTTCCCTCTTGAACAAAGACACTTGGGTGCAGCACTGCCGAATAACATCATAGGAGACGGCATGCTCCACCGCCATAGCACGCATTGTTGCCTCGTTATCCTTGAGGTATTTGTCGATGGCCTCATTGAGCGCGTGTGCTTTATCCTGTCTCTGCTCGCGTCTTAAAAGCGCCTCGGACGTCGTAGAAGCCTTGTAGCGATCCTCTTTTGCGAGAATGGGAATGATGTCTTTGTCGGGATTACGCTGAGCAAAAGTTGTGTGGCAAGTGATGGAAGGCATGAGGCCGTCAATGGACTCGTGTTCCATGGTGGAAGGCGGCAGTGCACCAAAGGAAGATCTGGTAGACGCGCCAAATGAAGACGCGGTAGATGTGCCAAACAAAAATGCTGTTGATGTGCTGAGCGCTGGCGCTAGTGGGTTCGTGGTCATTGTGTCCATAGCGGTGACAAATGGATGCACGTCCACTTGCGGACAACCCTGCAATCCCAACCCAGCGCAGGCCTCCATCTCGTCTCCCCCATTTCCCAACCGCCCTCCATTTCTGTTTCTCGCGAACTCGAACATGCCGTTGTTTTCAACACGTCTCAACAACAGCCAACCAACTTACAGTAAGAGCTGTTAGCGACTGACTAAGCCACAAGACTCAACCAGGTACCACAGCAAGAACTAAGGAAGAAAGCGTTCGCGTTCGTAAGACTAGGCTAGGCCAGGTGTATAAACGAGATCGGAACTAAAGTACAATGATACTACACTACTGCTTATATACTAGTAAGTCTGTGTTTGAGACTCCTTGTCCATACGCGTTTCCACTAGGGATGCTCCACGCCCTTGACCCAGTGTGTATGCTACTAGTCCGTGAAACCATTAAATAGATGGTGGACTGCATGTAAGTAATAATACTGAAACGACCAATGTGTGCTACAAGTGTCGGCGGTGTGTATACATAGGGAGTCCATGAGGTATCGCATGTATGATGTCATCCATGTTTGGGGCGTGTGTCCGACATGAGTACGGCTTCGGTAATGAAAAGGGGTATGATCGGTGACGAAACAGATGATGGAAACGGTCCGTTGGTTGATAAGACAAGGGCTCCCGATAAGATATGATAAGATGTGAAAATGTGAAAATAGTGATTCATAACATCCCCCTCCTTAAGGCGCAAGTTTCCATTCTGCGCCAGAGTCGCTTCCATGAGGGCTGCAGAGGTAGCGTGATGTCGAGGGGTTCGGTAATCGGGCGGTGGCATGGGTCGGGAAAAGATGTGATGGAAATTGCCGACATGGGGACTTCAATTGCGAGCAAGCGCGGGTGGCTTTGGCTTGTTCGGATATTGTTGGTGGAAATCACTGATTGGCTTCGT
>JADNYV010000186.1:0-71255 GCA_015501055.1 Mucidula mucida
TTACCGGAATCGATAGCACATCCCGTACTACTGCATCTGCTCACTTTCGTCTCGGCATTCTGAATGTAGGCCAAATCGTTCAATGTCACGCCCGATATTTCTGTTAGTTGCTCTCATATAATGGTTCTTTTTACATCTGACTTCGCTTGGTTGTAGAACTGAATCGCCAACGCGCGATACCCTATACGTCTGACCCATATACATATTTAGCTCGTTTCGTGACTTACAGTCAAACCAGCGTCAAACACGAACATCGTGATGCACACTCCGTTCCTTCTCCTTGACGTCAGTCCATTGAAATCCAGGCTGCACATCGTATGCTGGTAACTGAAATATGATGCCGAAGCTCTCTCATCCTCATGCACTTCAATCACCTGCCTGTACCGCTGCATGCACGACGAGGCCTCCTGACGGTATTTCCAGCCTTCTTCAAGGCTGTTCGGAGATGTTACAACTCGCGTTGGATCAGGGTCCCAAAAACGTTTCAGGTGATGGTATAAAGGTAACACGTTCAGCGTTGCGCTGCATTGCTTCCTTCTTCCCAACGATGATTTTCAAAGCTTCTCTATTTATTAGCCTTTCGCTCGGGGCAACCTATGCTCAGGATCTTGGTGTGCCGCTGTCATGGCGGGTGAGTTCCATTTCTTGTCCTCTCATCATCTTGTACTAAGTAAGCTCTGCTTCCTAGAAATTTAGCAATTCGCGTCCCCTCAGCGAACGCATCTCCATCGCACAAGCCGCCATCAATGCCATCCTGCCCCAGCTCAACACCGCCACGGGCGAATTTAACGGCGAGCCCCGCTGAACTCGATCTGCCACCTCCTCGCTTACTGTAACGACGCGTTTCCAGGCATAGGCTATTGGCAATCGGGCAACGTCTACTCGGCGATGGCTAACACCGACCACTACTCTGGGGGGACGACCAACAAGGCACAGGTCGTGAACATGCTCAACACGGTGTTCAGTCTTCGTGCTGACTACGATCAATTCGGGTGGGTAGCCGTCTCCTAAGTACCAGATACAAGATGCTGACTGTTCGCAAGGGTAATCATCTTGCTTCTCTTGACAACCATCTCATCCTCATTTGTGGGCAGTACAATGACGACGCGATGTGGTGGGCTCAGAGCGCTGCGTACGCGTATCGGGCGTATGGGGTATGTGCTTTTCCAACGTCGAGTGTTTTGCTCTAAACGCGACCTGGTTTCTAGGACAATAACCTTTTAAACCACGCGATTGATGTCTGGAACCACGTTTCGAATTAGTGCGCATGCCCTTATGAGACGAATTGCGATTGACGCGTCCATATGCTTAGTGTCATCACGCAAGATCAAGCAAATTCTGGCTCGAATCCGAATAAGGGGTTCACGTTGTCTGGGACGTGCGATGGACGTGAGTTGCGGATAGCTCATTTTCTGCAGAAATACTCATGAAGTTGTTAGAGAGTATGGCTGGGGGTGTATTTTGGGTTAGTCTTGCTCTCAAATCAGGAACTACTAACTAAACATGCACACCTAGCGTCCGACAAGCGATGACCAGGGCGTCAATTCTGTCACCACTGGGTACGCTTAAAAACATTCTACGATTACGCTCCCTGCCTGACCCTTCTTCTTCAGATTATATTTAACGTAAATCCTTGCCCTTGATTCTCGTCGTAGTACTCATTCGAATCCCAGCCTTTCCGCATTCCTCGGCGAAGCCACTGGAGACTCCAAGTACACCAACGCCGCTATCGCCAGCGCCAATTGGATCAAAAACCTCAACATCAACTCTGACGGGATCGTCCTCGACTCGGTCAACGCGCACGACTGCTCCCGCTCGCCTGCGAACTGGTTGTTCACCTACAACACCGGCAAGTTTGTCGAAGGGCTGAGCGTGCTGGCGGCTGTCACTGGGGACTCCGCTTGGTCTTCTCTGTGAGTGGCGTTCCACGAGCCGAACGAATGGCTGACGGTGTATTTCGCAGGATGGTCAACACGGTGGCGAAGGGTGTCAAGTCGGGCGCGTGGCAGGGTGATAACGGTATCATCACCGAGGGCGCCAGCCCGAATTCGAACAACGATGGTGTTGGATTCAAAGGTACGGCTGTTGGTCTTTTTTTCTCTCCCGGTTCTGATGGGCCGCTGTTATAGCCGTCTTCATACGTGCACTAGGCGAAGTGTTTACTAGGACGAATAACAACGATTTGAGAACTCTCATACACAGTTATGCTGACGTCCAGGTATAGCTACCTTCGTAGTGTGTTTGCTTGTGACTGACCCATTGTCTTAGTACAACGCTCTCCTCGACTTGGCTGCCAATGGGACATCTTACTCTTCGGCTTGGGCGGGACCCCCGCAGGCTTTCACGACCTGGGGACAGTTGGCTGCTCTTGACGTTATGACGACTAATATTGTGGCGAACTAATCACGTTTCTGATATTTATCCATTGGTGGAGATTTCATTTTCATTTATAACGCGGTCACATAACGATGGCCAATTAATGTGCTCTCTTCTACTGATTATGCATACCACGATTCGAACGGGCGGTCATGTCTTTTTCTGGGCTGCATCATTCATCTGCAAAAGTGAATTAGACGCGCGACGAGTCGACGACTACATAAATCAATCTAAACTGACGTGTTGCACCGCGCAACTCATCTCTGCAATTTTCATTATCAAACACGCACAGTGATAGTTGCATCACAGAAAGGGACAAAAGCATATAAGGTGTAAGATATCAGACGACTTCTGTAGGGATACATACAGGTATGCAGCACGTACACATGTTAAATCGAAGCTAATATAGGGCCTGTATGTTCATAAATATGTCAAGCACAGTCAGCACACGGCGAGGAAACGACTAGCACCAGAACTGAAGGGATTCTAGTCCAGTCCCCGAATATTCTACGGTACTTCTACGGGATCTGATCCTGATGAGGGGAGCATCGAACATCATGGGCTTCAGACGACGCTAGTCGGTCTTGCGTACGTACGGGTACTATAGCTTGTTCTATGAATTCTATTCACTATGACATATGCGATGAATACATATGAAGCTCTCCCCATAGTAGGGGTATCCTTCTGCTCGATTGAAAGGTTGACCAAAGTATGTATAGAAAGGAAAACTATGTTTGAAGTTGTATCCAGATGTAAGGTGGTCTGTATGTAGCCAAATACTGAAACAATAGACACGTATTAATACCCTCAGATGGTATCTGAGGTATAGCTCACCTTTCTGGGGTCTGTGGCATGATGTATTTGGATATATGCTTTAGTCGGGTTGTGTGATGTGCTTTCTTCTTGTGAGAAGTCGTAGGCTATTTCTTCGGATGGAGACCTCGTTCAAGCGCTTAATATTTCTGAGCATTGAAACATGTTCTTCGAGGCCGGTCTTCCAAGCCTCACGGCAAGCACAACTATGAAACTGTCAGACCAGCTGCCGCTGGACGCGCCACTCAGGCACAGCACTGCCACCGTCGTATGTCATGGACCTGTCACCTGATCGCCGAATTGTTTCTTGGCCGAAACGATCACAGCAGCCGACTCTACGCGCTTGATACTCATGAATAACGCTATCGATAACACCAGCATCACTGTCTCGCCTGAGCTCAACAGCGTACCAGTAGAAGAGCACCTCGCCAGCGCCTCTACGTCATTGGCAGCAAACAACGCAGGTTTCCTATACGTCGCCTCATCCCAGAAACGTGTATCTAATATTCGGCATAGCTCTATCCAATGCCGCTCTTCAAGTCAACCTCAACGTCGATACCACCTCCATGCTGATTCGAAAGAGACATTCTCTACACCTTATCGACGAGGCAACCAAAGCGTACCTGCATTATTTCCCATCTCTTTCCTGGATATGCTCAACCGTTCTGTACAGACACATGCAATCCGTTGAAGCCATATGCACCGCACTTACTCAAGGCATTGCCACCTCCGACCCATCCCAATCCTTCCTCAATCTCTCAACCAAATACCTCCCAGACTTGCACCTCACCCGCGTAAGCCCTCTCCTTCTCCTCCCAGCCACCCATCCCATAATCCAATTCACCCAAGTTCAAAATGGTCCGCGAAGTTAGTGCACGCGCCCGGGACGTCGAAGCCGCCGCAGACGAAGCCGAACGCATCGCCGGTCAAGTCCAGAAGCTCTCTGAGCAAGCACGGAACCTCACCAAAGAGTCCCAAGGTATCACAGTCCTCGTGCGCGCGCTCATGCAGCAGAAACAGCGCCTGCTCGAAGATCAAGTCGGGTTACTCAAGGAGCGCATAGCGGACGTGGATCGCAGTAGAGAGGCTCCGAGTCCGTTATCAGATGGATTGGACGAGTTGATGAAAGAGTCGGAGCGGCTGACTGTAGAGGCGGAGACGCTGATGGCCAAGGCTATGGAGACTGCCAATGCAGCTGAGGATGCGTCGCATGTGGCGGCAAATGTGGCGAGGACGGCGGTGAATGGTGCTAGCGAGCTGAAGACTGCGATGAGCGTTTTGCAGAACGTGGACGCGTTTATCAAGGAGCTGGAAATGATGTGGACCCATATGAGGCCGCGGATGCCTTTGGATGAGTTTAATATGTAGAGTGCACTGGTAATGGTATGGCTCAAATGAAAGTAGGCCGGGCGAAAACTTTGAATACAATGAACCTTGCTTTCATCAATGGCATCCACGTGTGTCTACGAGTACAAAGGAATAACTTCAAGATTTCAAGGCGGCTCGGCAGTTTCCTTTCACGTACACGACCAGCAGTCGCGCATGACTTCCTTTGTATACTTTGTCGCAGCCAGGGCGCTTGATCTCGTTCTCAGGCATTCATGAATTGAGCTTGTTCAAGCTGACGAAGAGATGGAGACGGTGGCATTTGGGAAGACCACTGCAACCCAAGGGGAGGTGTCTCAATGTGTCACTCAGAGGTAGAGCTAGAAGACGTCTCCTGGGGTAAGAGACCGTGGAGAGCTCGTACTCGTCCTCTGCCTAAGTGCAGGCGAGAAGATGATACGGATGAAACTATCCAATGTCGACGTCCAAGGAAGCGGTTTGCTGTAGAAGAATGTATGTGTCTCGTTTCCTGACGTTGAACCAGACTATGAATACGCCACACGTATGGCCTTCCTTGGGAGGCACAGCAATTTCATTGTGATGTCATGAGGATGCCGTCGGGACGACAGTAGTATGGAAGCCCACATAGTAGGAACGGTGAATCGGACAACCAGCCTGGAAGGGAACGATAGCATCTCTGGAAGTTTTCTTTCCAAAATATCGTTCTATGAAGATTGGATGCACGTCAATCGTCCGGTATTAACAGCAATATGAAGTCTAGGGAAGAGCCATAGAATAGCTTTGACCGCTACATGTCGGGAATCCATTGGTCCAGGTTCGTCGTTCGACAGCTCGAGCGCGTAAGTCCAACGTAGGCGCCAAAACAAAGCCTCCAAAGGGATGACACCATGTACACAGCAAGTACGCTTCGCAATTCCTTCGCGGCGGGCAGGTTATACAAAGATGGAACTTCCCCATAACAGCAGATAAGTAGAGGTCGCGCGCGATATGAAATCTGTCCAGCAGCGTAGACTTGTCATACATCTCGAATGCTGCAGTCCCATTCTGGACGTTGTCCACTTTGGTATCTGGATCTCCCTTGTCCATCATTTCCTAATGTTCCTGTCATTAGAGCCAGACTATAACAATGCTGGCCAGAAACGTACAATACAGTTTGACTGCCCAAATGAGATTGAAACTCCAATGTCAGACCGTTGGCATCTCGTCGCTTGCCAATGAACTGCAGCATCTGTCGTGTGCACTTGTCGGCGACTTTCATCAAATGGTCGAGTCTAGAAAATGCATGAGGTGACAAGTCGGTTGTGTTCCTCCCTCAACTGGAAAAGAACAATCCACCATGAGGCACGCGTCCTTGACCATAGGCATCACTCTTGTCCATACTTTGAGCCGTCGCGGAAATGGGCTGGAAGTCATCCTGCAACGTGATCGAAAGGGCGTTGAGTCCTAAGTTGACACCTCAGTAAGATGAAAGACTCTGCAGCCTAATACCTGTTCGACCAAGTTGCCATACTCGTTGTACTATCCATGAAGCGCTTGCCCGCCCTGCCCACAGGGGGTGAAGAGGCGAAAGACGGTAGAGAATGGCGACCCAGATGATTGTGGTGAGGTACGTGAAAAGCGTCACAGTGGCGCCGGCCAGAAAAGTCCATAACTTAATGCCTGAGAAAACGAATGTTGCCAAGCCGGCGACCCATGCAGCACCCAAGGATGCAACCGCGATGTCTCCTCTATATGAAGTTCGCAGAAGGACGATGGTTGTGAGCTAAATGATTTCGTGAGAATCAGGAGGTAATCTTGAGGAAGAGACATACCAAACCCGCCCCAGCAGACAATTTAGCTACTTCAGACAAGCTCGTAGCTAGAAGCGTGTCGATGGTTGTCATCTTGGGAGAGGAAACAGATGACTTACCTCTTCACCAAGATCGTATACGCGCTTTTAAGCCACGCGTCCGGAGAGTAGTAGACGCTCGTCCTAACCTGATCTGCGCTCTAGTAGCCTTCCCTTCAAACACGACAACTCCAAAGATGAAGCAAAGAGGAATACATGCTGCTAGTCCAGACATAGCGAGGCCAGCCTGGAACACAATTTGCGGTCATGAAGTGTATTGCGCACAAAAATCCTGGTAGGTGGCACGCTGCATCTACTGAGTTGGATCGTATCGAAGTCTGTACTCTAGCTGCCGCGCAAGACAATATCAAACCCGACGTTGCCGTGCTTGGAAAGAAAAATCAGTCATTCAGGTCACTGATGGATACAAGTTGAGCTAACGTTGAAATACATACGGATGACAGTTGAAGGAAACCGCTGGCAAAGGGTAATCCTTTGCTACGGTCGGTATGGAGCAACTTTCGTTCCTCTGAGATAATGATTTGTTAGAAGTCCGAGTCAGAAAGCATTTCACGTTCTTCAGCGCTTGCAGGTGATGGTTGATTGAGCGACGTTTGGGCCGAAGTTTCCGAGGTAAAGATCAAGGTCTGGCGAGTAAAAAATCAGAGACATTTAGAACAAAGAGGACATAATTCAACGTGTACAAAATGAGATCATAAAACAAAAGACATGTACTGTACATATATGGCTACCAAGCCGCTCTAGACCGTTTCACTCACTTCTTCGTCTTCCTTCTTTTCGCGTTGTGGACGACCTCCTCTTCCTCATACAAATGTGACACGAAACATTGAGAGCTGCGTATCAGGTTTCCTCCCATACCGTCCACGCGGCCCAGCGACATATTCGAGTCCAGTGCCTCCAACTTGCACTTCGTCGCGTAGCTTAAATACTTGGGATAGCACAGGTTGATGTGCTCATCGGAGGTGTTCGAAGGGAGTTGATCGGCATACTTTCGGAGGGTCTCATGGAACCAGGTCGTACTAGCGTCCATGTTGTTCTTGGCGGTCACGTACTTGTAGTACGGGTTGACCTTCACTGGTCCGGAATCAGGACCAAACATCTTCAGCAGACCTTCATACGCGCATTGCTGCATTTCGGAGGTGTCCTCGGCGTTAACGTATCGGTAAACCAGGGACTTGGCCAACTCGTGGAATAGATCGTTCATTTTCTGAATGTGGAAGATGACGCTTCTCTCCGGAGATTGTGCCAACTCCTTCAAAATCACCAATTTTGGCAGGTCTATCGGTGACTTGCCCACGTCTCTATGATGGGTGTCGAAGCTGCTGGCGTCGAAACATGCGGTGAGAGTGTCATAGAGCTGGGTCCTGGATAGGTTGTTCTGCAAATAACGGAGAGCGACGTAGAAGAGAACCCAAAAGGCAGACTCCCTGTTGTCGATCACGCTATCAGTGACTGTTTGTTTTCCTGCATCATCGCCTGCGCCACGACGTCCCATGAGCAAATGCACTGATACAAATAGCCAGGTGCCCTGTCGAAAATGAGTCAGAGGAAACTAGCGTAGGACGACAAAAATGTACTGTTCTCCCAGGACGATGGGTAATTTCGTTGGAATCTAGCACCAGGCAGAGATCCCAATCGATCAAAATGCCTCGGTCTTTGGCTATCATGATATTGCCGACACTAATATCCCGGTGAAGGATGTGCGCGCGATCAAATGCTTGCTGTGCAGCTAAGAAACTGGTCAGACGAAAGTCCTGATGCACTGAATCGAAAAAAAACATACCTTTCATGGCGTCCGCGATACAGAGCACCAAGGTTTTACATGTCATGAAGGTGGTGAGATCTCTTGCGACGGTGCGAAGGAAGATGCGGTAACACTGAAGGGGTCTTTTGAGGTGATGGTAGGAGCGTCCATCTGGAAGGGCTCGGGAATGTTGCAGGAAGCAGGGCTCCTGTGTCCTGGTCACTAGACCGACAACATCGCCTCCAGTCTCCATCTTCACGACATGCTCAACCTTTTTCTCTTCCAAGAGGCGATATATATCGGCCTCTGGTCTGGTTTGCTTGGATTCCTCCCGCCAATAATCCTTCATGAAGAAGACCCCGGATGGCTTTTTGGCCGAATCGTTATCACAGCTGGCCGAAGGCTCTCCAAGTGAGGCGTTCTCGGAGGAGCCTGCCTCGTCGCATACATCCGCCTCCTGTTCAGCGTTGTCGTGCTCGGTCGGTAAATCTACAGCAGGATCATAAGCTAGACTGCGGCGAGTAGATCGACAGAAGGGAGAGATGCAGCCCCAATGGAATTTAGGAACAGGAACAATGAATTCTTGTTCCTTCCCATCGAAGTTGACTTTCATCATGAAAAATGCCTTTGGGGCTGGACCGGGATCGCGATACTGTGCTTTGGCATCACAATACAACATTTTGGCAGAGTAGCGGGCAAACTGCTTTTTGGCCTTTGCGACGCGAGGATCTTTGTCGGAGTCGAGGCAAGTGATATTGGGGTCCAGGCCACGCTGTTCGTCGGTGAGCTGCGCAAAGCGCTGATAAAATTTGAAGAGAATCAGCGACTGCTGTGTGTCCTTTTTCTTCCCGCAAGTGTAATTGAAGCGGCGAGTGACAATGGACCCGCGGCAATCCCATCGAATCAAGCGAGCGTAAGGGCCAAAGACGACGACGGTAAAGAGGTGACTGCGGAACATCAAGGTCATTGTGGTTGCCGCGTAGACACAAATCTGCCCGCAAGTGTGTGTGCCGTTCTTGGTGGGGTTTTCTGACGGAAACTTATTCTCTGGGATAGGCTCATCCTTGTCCATGTCAACGTCGCCCTTCTCTTCCCCGACCTCCTGCTCTTCAACTTTAGTGGCTTCCCCGTCATCCTTGAACGGGTCATACTGTGCGCTTGGCTTGAGCTCGACTTGCGACTGCATACAATCGAAGGCTGTGGCTGATGTGGGGCACTCAGCAGTGAGGTATTGGCCAATATCAACCGCCATGCCGTAGCAATTTGGATCTCCCTTTGCAGAGTGGCTTGCAAACGTGGTAGTGATGGTAGCGGGGGTGGAAGTCTCCGCCGGGTTGGAAGAGGTGCACCATCCTTTGAAAGCGTCGATCTGGAATTGCTCATACATGAGCATTGCACTGTGTTGGGGCAAGAATATAATGTACGTATTTGGGGTACATCACGTGCTCCATTTGTGAACCAACTGGTACACTCGTGAGTGAGGCTATCTGTTCGGGCGTGGGGACACTATTCTTGTAGGCCTCGGTTGTTGTTTCGTTCCAAGGGAGAAACTCGTCCAAGAATACATGAGGATCAATGCCAACGAGATGACAACCACGAGTTTCTTCAGCAATATTGAGGTAGTGGGTGTCCATGTCTTTAATGGATGCAGAGAATCCCGCATGGCCAGCAGTCTTCTTGGTGACCGGAGTCTGATGTGCGGTGATGGGGATGTGGGTTTTCAAGGGAGGAGTGCGCGGTGATTGAGGGGGAACTCCCAAATTATTCGAATCAGTGGGTGCGTTATCTGCCATGATATTAGAATCGAGTGGCGGTTGGGGAATAAAGAGACGTCGACGTCGAGAGACACGTAGCTTATATAGGCGACACCCATTGTTTGACCACTTACCGGATTAGTGTTATTGCCACACCAATTGGGCGGACAATGGCAGCAAGTCGTGGCAAATGTGGACAAGATGACTGTCTTTGTTGAAAAGTGTGATTGAGCGATCAATCAAACACGGTCCACCGGTATTTGCCGTTGCCTTATTGGGAATGGACAATGATGAACGATGTTCAGATCCAGTCATTTCCTGGACACAGAAGACAGCATCGTAACAGTACCAGTATGTGGCCCAGCCTTCAGGACTCGTGGACAATGGAGCATCCGAATCCCTTCAATCCGACACAGTGTGAAGATTCGAAGGTGAATTTGAGTTGAATTCCGTTATTATCCTCAGCTTCGAAAGGAGGACATGCATCGTACTACAGGGAGAGCTCAAGAGTTACCCTTGCCATTGGAGGTAAGGTAGATGCGGTGCCAGAGTTGTGGTCGCGTCAACATTTACTGTTCCCTGATTGAAATTAATTCTATAGGGCAATGTCCCGATCCTGACCTCCAGTACAATGTCTACATGAAACAATTTGCTTCCCTCTGCCATGGTCTTGAACTCGACTTCGGGTTAAAAAGAAGGACTTACGACTTTTTTTATCTCGATTTTGTTTTCTTGTGGCGGCATTAAGCAGTTTCTTCGCATGGTTGTATAGAGACTGAATTTAGGTTGTATTGTACATCGGACCGCAGGCCGCGCCCTTCAAATTACTATACTAACTGTGACACCGAGTCCCGACAATGCTTTTCAGCAAGGTACTTAAGTATGCCTCTAGTTCGCTGACATCTGTACTTCCGGTCAAAAACGCGGCGAGCGAAGGGACAGTGCAGGCTGGAACGTAGTTCGCGATGAATAACTACTATTGCCTTTGAAATTTGACTGCCGTGACAACAACTACAAAAGAAACAATGATTCGAAAGAGGTCACTGTTAGCGACTGACTAAGCCACGAGACTCAACCAGGTACCACAACAAGAACTAAGGAAGAAGACGTTCGCGTTCGTAAGACTAGGCTAGGCCAGGTGTATAAACGAGATCGGAACTAAAGTACAATGATACTACACTACTGCTTATATACTAGTAAGTCTGTGTTTGAGACTCCTTGTCCATACGCGTTTCCACTAGGGATGCTCCACGCCCTTGACCCAGTGTGGTATGCTACTAGTCCGTGAAACCATTAAATACGAGTGGTAACTGCATGTAAGTAATAATACTGAAACGTCCATGTGTGCTACGAGTGTCGGCGGTGTGTATACAATAGGGAGTCCATGAGGTATCAGCATGTATGATGTCATCCATGTGTTGGACGTGTGTCCGACATGAGTACGGCTTCGGTAATGAAAAGGAGTATGATCGGTGACGAAACAGATGATGAAACAGTCCGTTGGTTGATAAGACAAGCCCCCCGATAAGATATGATAAGATTGAAAATGTGAAAATATGGCGATTCATAACATCACCCCCTCTTTAAGGCGCAAGTTCCATTCTGCGCCAGAGTCGCTCCAGAAGGGCCGCAGAGGGTAGTGTGACGTCAAGGGGTTCGGTGTCAGGCATGGGTCGGAACAGATGTGATGGAAATTGCAACATGGGGACTTCAATGCGAGCAAGCGCGGGTGGCTTTGGCTTGTTCGGATATTGTTGGTGGAAATCGCTGATAGCTTCATCGGCATTTTTGAGATTGCATGCCGGTTCCCATGTCTGCTCGTGTATGCCATAACCCTTCCAGTGAACCTTGTATTGGAAACCCCCGCGGTACTTTTGGGAATTAACCACTTTCTCAACCTCCCATTCCGGTTCGGCTCCTTCCAGCACAGGTGGTGGACGCGTGTCTCGGGGTTGTGTCAGAAATTGGGGCTCGTGGTAAGGCGTCAACAGGGCCTCATTGAACACGGGATGGATGCTTTTCCATGTGTGAGGAATCTGGAGCTTGTAAGAGCTCGTCCCAACTTTCTTGATCACTTTGAACGGCCCGAAGCGTTTGTCATCGAGCTTCTTCATTGGTCTATCCGTGCTGAGATTCGTCCCTTCCAGCCATACTTTGTCGCCTTCCTTGTACTCCACTGCCTCTGTCCGTTCCCTGTCATAAAACCGTTTCATATCCTCTTTGGCCATCTTCAATGCCGACCCCACTTCGTCCCATGTTTTCCTCATGCCGTCGGCAAACTCCTGCGCAGTCTCATTTCTCGATGCCATTTTTGGGGCGGTGCCTTTGTAGGGGTGTCTGCCCATGTCTGCGAAGAACGGAGTGACTTTGGTTGCCGAGTGTACCCAATCATTGTAAACGAATTCGGCAGAGGGTAGCCATTCGTGCCAGTCGTTCTGATGGTAGTTGACAAATAACCGTAAGAAATGTTCTATCTCCTGATTCAGCCGTTCCGTCTGCCCATTTGCCTGTGGATGATACGCCGTTGTAAAGTTTCCTTGTATGCCCAACAGCCGGTACAATTCCTTCATAAAACGCGAGTGATATTGTGGACCACGATCATGTATCATCTGTTGTGGCATCCCATGTATGGGAAAAATGCGATCGCGGTAGATGCGGGCCATGCCTTCTGACGTCAGAGTGGTGTGTGTCGGTATGATGCGTAATCGCTTTGTGAAATGGTCCACAAACGTGCTGATAGCGTTGTATCCTCCCGATTCCGGCAGCTCTCCAATCATGTCCGTCCCTACTATTTCCCATGGCTCGCTTGGCACATCAATAGGATGAAGAGGTGCAGCCGGCTTCGTGCGATGTGGCTTGGTGACCTGGCATTTTTGACACCCTTCCATGTATTCCCGGACGTCTCGGCTGATTCCTGGCCACCAATAGGTGCGTGTGATCAATTTGAGGGTCTTGTATCGTCCCGGATGCCCTGCAAGCTGTGCATCATGGTGCATTCCAATAACTCTTCCCCGCAATTCCTTGTCCTTCGGTATGTAAATACGATCTTTCCACATAATAAGTCCATTTTCCTTCTCTTCCCATCCTTTTTCTCTGTTTTCTAATGCTTTTTGTACGTATCTATCCTTGTTTCCTTTTCTGTGTTTGATTTTGTTAAGTAATTTGTCCTCCGGTGTATCTACTGTATGTAAAGAAAATTGAATTTGTGAAATAAAAGACTCTGGTTTGAGCAAAACAATGTTTTCGTTATCTTTTTCCCCCTTCTCAAGGCCTGTCATCCTTGACAAGGCATCAGCTTTCCCCATCGTCTTGCCCGGCTTGTGAATCATCTGTATGTCATACTCTGCCAACTCCGTAACCCATCGCGCCTGCCTCCGGTTCAACTTCTGCGGTTTCCTGAAGTACTGAAGGTTTTGGTGATCGGTGAAAACCTCCACTGTCTCCTTAGCGCCTAGGAGATATTGCCGCCAGTCGTCGATCGAGTCCATAATAGCCATCATCTCTTTGTCATAGATCTCATAATTGCGCTCCACTTCGTTCAGCGCGCGAGATCAGAAAGCCACTGGTCTCCATTTGCCTTCGACAAACTGGGATAGAACAGCCCCGTTGGCATAGTTCGAGGAATCTGCCTCGACTCGAAACTTGCCGTTGTCGCGTGGTACGATCAGAACGGGTTCTTCCGTCATCCTCCGTTTCAACTCCTCAAACGCCTCATGCTGCTCCTCTCCCCAAACCCATTCGCCCTTCCCGGTTAACGATGTCAACGGCTTCGCTACTCCCGCAAATCCCCGAATGAAACGTCGGTAGAAGTTGCAGAAGCCCAGGAATGACTGCACTTCCTTCTTCTTCGTCGGCTCCTTCCATTCCTTCACTACGGCCACTTTTGCCGGATCCATCTTCACTTCTCCTCCTCCAACAATAACTCCTAAGTAATCTACAGTCTGTGCCTCAAAACTACATTTCTCGGGTTTTAAATACAGCTTATTTACTCGTAATATCTCCAATACCTTTCGTACAATCTGTCTATGCTCCTCGAGAGTGTTTGTAAAGATAAGTATATCATCTAGGTAAACTATAACATGTCCGCCGTCAATCAACTCCTTCAAGATGTGATTCATGAACGATTGGAACGTTGCCGGCGAGTTCGTGAGTCCGAAGAACATTACTAATGGCTCGAACAGCCCTCGGTTTGTTCTAAACGCCGCTTTCCACTCATCACCGTCTTTGATCCGGATGTTGTTATAACCCCATCGGACATCCATCTTTGTGAAACACTTCGCTCCCTTCAGCTTGTTGATAAGTTCTTGGATCAACGGCAAGGGATATCGGTTTTTTATCGTCATGTCATTCAATTTCCGATAATCCTGCACGGGCCGAAGACTTCCGTCCTTCTTTTGACAAAGAAGAATGGTGACGCCATGGGTGAGATTGATGGCCGTATGCGTCCCGTGCGTATGTTTTCCTCCAAAACTCGTCTAATGCCTTCTGCTCGGATGGACTAAGGGGATAGACCTTGCAGTCGACCGGTTTGGAACCAGGCGTGAGTTCTATCGCGTGGTCCCAGGGTCTTCGCTCCGGTAACTTATCAAAGTCCGCCTTGCTGAATACATCGGAAAATTCCTCGATGTAAGGTGCAGCAGCAGATGAAGGCTGTTGTGATCTCAGCTTTTCACCGCTTTTGCGATAGTTGTCCCAGTCCATCCAGAACAAGCGCTCTCCCTCTTCCAACTTCTCTTCTACATCTTCTCCTTTGTCTTCTGGCGAGTCGTACTCGGGTAGATAACCGCAGCGGTCTGGGCATCGATCAAAAGTCAATGTGGATTCCGTCCAGTTGATCGTGGGGTTGTGATATCTTAGCCAATCTAGCCCCAAAAAGATACTTGTTTTGCCGAGATTGGTGACGGCCAACTCAATCTTTTCGGCGTGATCTCCGATCTTCATCCGGACCTCCACAAACCCTTCGATTGCTCCTCCCTTGTTTAGGGTTCCATCCGCATTGTAGACAGGGAGAGTCCGTTCTTCTCGACGAATTCTTTATTGACGCAAGAACCCGTTGCTCCGCTGTCAAGAAGGGCACTTGTTTCCCATTCAGAGCCTGTGTGCACGCTCTCTATGGTTACTCGGAGTTTCATGTCTTGCCCCTTTGTTCCCCGGATGTACTTCCTCGACTTTTTTAACTCCGTCACAACTTCCACCGCAGCTTCCTTCGTCAACGCTCTGATCGCCATCACTTTTTCCTCTGTCGCTTCTCTTTCTCTCCGCTCCGGCATCCATGCTCTCAAAATTCCCACTGCTCTCGGCACTTCATCCTCTCTTAGCCGTTGTGCAATCCACTCGGGCGTGTTTGGCTCAAATCTTTCTTTCGCAGGTTTTGTTGGTGAAGTCGTCGATGATATTTTAGGTGTATCAGTACCAGTACTATAAATAGATTCTTCATCTGACGACTTTTTCCTTGATGACTGCTCCGGCAGGACTGCGTCTACTGCGGGAGCTTCGCAAAACCCAACTCTTCGGCCAGCTTCTTCTTCTCCTCGTCATTCATCTCGGTCCATAAACCCCGAATCGTCTGGGGTCGACCCTTCTTCGGACAGAACCTGCTGACGTGGCCGTGTTCGCCACAGCTGAAGCAAAGTCCTCTTCGACGTGCGTTGTCGATGTCCATCGGCCTGCCGGCTCCTCCATAGGTAACGCCGGTGGCATCTCGTCGTGTGGTCGGCATCGGGGGTGGGTTCGTAGGATTGGCTCTCGATGTAGCCGCCTGCGGAGCTAGGGGCCGGGCCTGCATGCCGGACCTCTTGCTCGCCGCCCGCCTTCTCCATAGCTGATCGATCTGAATGATCTGTGCCTTCCAATCCTTGTACTTCTTTGGCAACCCATCTCGGCTGCCATAGATCTGGTCAATGATCTTCTCGTTGACATTGGTCTCGAGAAGTCGCACGACAAATGCGTCATCCTTCGAGTATTCCGCCTGAGTAAGCAGGACCTCGAACTTCTGAAAGAAATCTTGAGCGGTGTCTTGCCCCAGGCGCAACCGTTCGATCTGATCTTGCGCATCTCGCGCGAGGTTGGAGTCCACAAATCGCTCCTTCAAGTTCTCCTTGAACTCAGTCCAAGAGACTGTCCATTCCTCTTCCTCCTCGTCGAAGTTCTGGTCCGAGTAGTTCTGGACCCATGCATCAACGTGATCTCCTCGGATGTAGGAGAGAACAACATCAATCCTTTCGGAGTCCGATGTGAGGTTATTCTTCTTGTCACGGATGTATGTGAACATCGATCGCCACCAGCTCTTGTACTTAGACTTGTCCCCGTCATAGTCATAAGGCTTGTTTCCTGGAAGAAAACATACGGACGGGACGCATACGTGTGATCGGCGTCGGAGATGGGTTCGTAGGATTAGCTCTCGATGTAGCCACCTGCGGAGCTTGAGGCCGGGACTGCATGCCGGACCTCTTGCTCGCTGCCCGTCTTCTCCACAGCTGATCGATCTGAAGGATCTGTGCCTTCCAGTCCTTGTACTTCTCTGGCAACCCGTCTCGGCTACCATAGATCTGATCAATAATCTTCTCGTTGACGTTGGTCTCGAGAAGTCGTACAACAAATGTGTCATCCTTCGAATATCCTGCCTGAGTAAGCAGGACCTCGAACTTCTGGAAGAAATCTTGAGCGGTGTCTTGCCCCTGGCGCAACCGCTCGATCTGGTCTTGCGCGTCTCGCGCCAAGTTGGAATCCACAAATTGCTCCTTCAAGTCTTCCTTGAACTCCGTCCAAGAGACTGTCCATTCCTCTTCTTCCTCGTCAAAGTTCTGGTCCGAGTAGTTCTGGACCCATGCATCTACGTGATCTCCTTGGATGTAGGAGAGAACAACATCGATCCTTTCGGAGTCAGATGTGAGGTTGTTCTTTTTGTCACGGATGTATGTAAACATCGATCGCCACCAGCTCTTGTATTTGGACTTGTCCCCGTCATAGTCGTAAGGCTTGTTGACAAGGGATTGGCCTTTGATTTCGACATCGGTGTGATGAGCGGGTGTGTGAGGAGCGGTTTTGGGTGCTTCGTTGGACATGATGAGTCGGGGTGATAGGATCGGAGAGTGAAAGGGTGAAAGTGGGGATATGGGAGATGCGGATTTTGATGAAATGGGTGAAGGAATAGAGGTTTGGATGAATAAGGAGGAGTCGCCTAGATCTGAGATAGAATCCAGGACTTGGTAGGGTGGGGAATGATGGTGTGTATCGTAATGTAAGTAAAGTAGGTAGGTATTGTAACTGTCTACACTATTTTACCGACTACTGACTACATATCTACGGAGCCCAAGAGCTCGTCACAAGTTCGCAATTGCCCAGCCGACGTCCCTCTGGTGTGAGGTAAGCCGAAGTTTTCCTGGGAACGGGGGTTGACCCGTAAACAGCGCCCACTGAAGTGCAACTGCCAAAAGTTCGTTCTCGTGAGAGCGGCTACTTCCAGCACCCGAGGCAGTTATCTCTAACTGTTAGCCGGCGCTACTGGGACCAATACACACGTATGCGGACGTGCGCTGGAATTAGAAATCCGTCGATCTGTAAACAGGGAAAGGGAATAGGGGAATGTGTGATGATCAAACAGCGAAGTGCTGATCGACGATCAGGGATGTGTGGTAGGTGGTAGAAAGTAGTTCCGATCTTCTGTTAGCAACTGACTAAGCCACGAGACTCAACCAGGTACCACAACAAGAACTAAGGAAGAAGACGTTCGCGTTTGTAAGACTAGGCTAGGCCAGGTGTATAAACGAGATCGGAACTAAAGTACAATGATACTACACTACTGCTTATATACTAGTAAGTCTGTGTTTGAGACTCCTTGTCCATATGCGTTTCCACTAGGGATGCTCCACGCCCTTGACCCAGTGTGGTATGCTACTAGTCCGTGAAACCATTAAATACGAGTGGTAACTGCATGTAAGTAATAATACTGAAACGTCCATGTGTGCTACGAGTGTTGGTGGTGTGTATACAATAGGGAGTCCATGAGGTATCAGCATGTTTTATGTCATCCATGTGTTGGACGTGTGTCCGACATGAGTACGGCTTCGGTAATGAAAAGGAGTATGATCGGTGACGAAACAGATGATGAAACAGTCCGTTGGTTGATAAGACAAGCCCCCCGATAAGATATGATAAGATTGAAAATGTGAAAATATGGCGATTTATAACAGTCACAGAAGAAGACGAACTAACTACAGCATGAATTTTATACAATAATGACTGTCATAGATTGAAAGAGATGGCGAATACTCCAAATAGAAAAGACGCATCTCAGCCGTCGAATCCCCAACGTTCTCGACATCCACCTTCCCTTCTCCGATGAACAAATACGCACCATCACCCTCCCTCAATACCTCTCCGTTCACCTTGACGCTGGCACCTTGCGCCACACCAGTATTGCATCCACTCCTCATCACAACATGCACGTAACCTTTCTTCCCCTTCATCTCTTGCGTCAAACTCTTCCCTTGCGACAGCAGCGTCGCATACATAGTTAGCGAACTGTGTACGGGTGCCGGGCCATCGCCTTCCCGCATCTCGCTCACGCCATGCGTATCGACTGGAGCGACGACCTTCACGAACTGGTCGGTTTTGGACGCATCGGAGTAGTGCCGGGTGAAGTACTCGGGCTGGAGGCGCG
Source organism: Mucidula mucida (assembly GCA_015501055.1). Lineage (NCBI taxonomy): Eukaryota > Fungi > Basidiomycota > Agaricomycetes > Agaricales > Physalacriaceae > Mucidula > Mucidula mucida. The sequence continues at coordinate 18,546 of JADNYV010000186.1, forward strand.
GAGTAGATGGGATGGCCCAGATCTGGAGAAAGTGCACCTCTTTCGAACCATTCGCTTTCTCAGAGTGTGATATACCTGTCCCGGCAGAAGTCATTTGTAGGTCACCCCGCTTGAGAATTTCTGTGTTTCCCATGGAGTCTTTACTGGGGTGGGGTTAGTCTGGAGCCTATGTGGGGGTACCCTGTGAGGCTCACTTCGGAGTTTCAAAATGCACTGAGGTTAGGGTTACCGCTGGTTACCAATCACGCTAAATCGTCCAGTGTTTACTGAGCACTCATCCCACTTTCACCAGTGTAATCTACGTATAATGGAGAGTTTGATGTGGCACAGCGCCTCAACAGTGCAGTGCGGGCAGTTGTTGCAGCGCATCCGGCCATTCGGAGGATTGTTATCGAGTTGCAGGTGATCTATAGTGAAAATTCAAGGAATGATGAACTGTAGACAGACCTTAGATATGCAATTTTAACTAAAGGCAGTAAATTCGAGGTATATGATGCATCAGTAGTGCAAAAGCTGCGAGCTTGTATCCATCTGGTTCCGGTCCGACGGCACACTCTGTGGTTGGGGTTCGGCATCTGCAATTTTCGAAGTCCGAAGTGAGCCTATGAGGTACCCCCTACATAGGTTCCAGACTCTACTAAGAGACGATCGTGAGTATCCCATCTTCTCTCGTTGAGTCGGTTTACGAGACTAGGGTGGGGTGGCTTTACCCACCACGCCCGCCATCCTGACAAATCGACGGTCATACTGCTCTCGTCAAGACTACAACCACTGTTCAATGAAACAGCCAAACAGGAGAAGACTGCGCATGTTCTGAGGAGGGCTTAGAAAATGTAAGCAACGCTGCGGGTAACGGTCTAGGCCTCTTTTTGACAGCGCCTTGCACGCGATCGACCAGTACTGTTGATGTTAAAAGTTGACACTGATAGGAAGGCATCATTTTTGCGTGAAAGACATCTCGCGCTCGTGTCTGGGACCTTCTCGTCCCGACCACCGCGATAGGTATTAGGGAGGTTCAAGATTCGTCAAGGAGAGGCCACTGATACTTCGATATCTTCCGAGACTGTATTATGGCTCTTGCGTGGCGGCGCTCCGACATTGACAAGACAAGAAACGAGCTTGGAAGTTTCAGGAATGACTCTGATTTAAGACCGAAGACCGTGCGCGCAATGACTACAGATAGCAGCGAAAAGAAGATAGCTAGGAAAAGAGAAATGAAGCATCCGCTTCAACACTGCACAAACAGTGGACTACAGATAATAGCAAAAAGAAATAGCAAAAATTAGGATATAGGTAAATAAAGGGAGCATTCTGCTTCAACACCGCGCGACCAGTGGACTACAGATAATAGCAGGCGGAAAAGTGGGGTATAAGTAATATGGGAACGAAAACGAGCGATAGCGTAGACGATAGGACCATTCTAAAAGCAATCTAAAATCTATTCAATATCGGGTATCGTTAGGTCATTCTTTGATCTTGGCGTAGACCAAGGAGGCGCGCAGGCGGAGTGTATGCCCCCAGCCGCTCCTCTCTTGTTTTCAATGGGCGGTTAGCAATCGCTGCTGCGAGATTCTCTTCGTCGTGAGCTCGTCGGCTGGAGGTATGCTTCCTACCATGCCATTTACCGCTGGGTCTCAAAGTCCCAGGAGCGTTGGCGATGTTCTGGAGAGGAGAGAACAATCTAGAGTCAGCCTTGGGCTTCCTCTTCGTAGGAGTTGGTGGTGTGAGAGAAATATCTGGGGTAGGAGCGAGAATCTGAGGATCAACTTTAGCGGGAGCGTCATCGTCAGTGTCATAATCTCTTACCTCAACTTCCATTGGGATCGGTTCAACGAAATCAACGACTGTAACCTGAGAAGCGGCCACTGCAGTACGCAATACAATGATCTGCGGTTCCACAGGTGTTACGGCGATCCCTTGTGCTGTGTAGAGGAGGGAAAGCTCAAGAAGGTCAAGGGGCGAATGCTGCGGTAGAGCAGAGAGCGCCGCGCCCGTGTCAGAGGCGGCGAGCTCGAATGGATAGGAAGCATCCTCGAGTGTAGTAGGAGCGAGCTGCATATGTTGAATCGGCGTCCTCAACGAAAGCAGCCAACTCACGATGCGGGGCTCTTGGGTCTCTTCGACGCTGGTCGATCTGCTGTATTTTCCGGAGAACCAAGCGATGCAGCGGGAGAGTGAGAAATTGAAAGCGGTAGCAGGCATGGTGAAGGTAGGAAGTAAGGGATGAGATGGTCTTCCATCGTCCTGACCCAGGTTTATGAAGGATTTCGACAAGACTCCTGTTGCTGAGGTCTTAGACATGCTCTGCAAATGGGCAGTTGGCCCCTGCGAGTAAGTCAATCAATCCAGTCGAAAGAATGAGGAACAACTCACCCAGAGAATTTGTCTACATTTTCAGGACCAGGGAATGCATCTCTTTTGTCAACCAGGCATTGGGGTACGTCGACTAAAGACCGAGGGCGAGGGACTCATCCTGCGATTAAAACGCTTAGACATTTGAATGGTCAAGCAAATGTCGACTTACCAACGACACACTGTTGCGCGTAGACTTAGTCTTCGCTGCACGTAAACTAGCAACGAACTCGCGAGAAATTGTGAGGGGCCGATCGAAGGAAGCCCCGTGCGGTCGGCGCTGCACGATTGGCGAGTAGACGTTTGATTTCCTCCCTTGCGGTCGTTCCCAATGGTCTTCCGGCCTGCAGTACCAGCCTACCAGACAAGCTCAGCGTTCCCAGGCTGATCCGCGATTTACAGGAGAGGTTGACATCTTTCGCTGCTCTCATCGGAAAGAAAACCTCGAAGAGATCATGGACGCCAGAAAGAAGTTTGTTGGTGCCCCACGTGAGCGCGATCGGCGGGAGGCGTAGCCGCCACTGGTTGGCAGTAATTCTTCACTATACACCTGCATGACTACAGCGTTGTAAACTGACCCTTTTACAGACTTCAGGTGCGAAGCTCATGGTGAGACGAAGTTAACGATCTGCCCACGCCACCTTTCATATGTACTTCTCGATTGCACTTGCGCTATGTTAAATGTATGATTGAGCGATACAAATCGCTGAAGTGTAGATAGGAGTATCCAAAAGGGGACAAAGTACTTGTAGATAGCAAGTCGGATATAAGAAACCAATGCGCGTACGACCTTACTCATCTGCCACCTCCAAACAAACGGTCCACTCCATAGTCGACCCATCTCTTGAACGCTCGTAAGAGGACGGCCGAATACCAACAAACAACGTCCTCCGATTAAGCACATCCACACGCCTAAGAAACGTATGCCCAGGTTTCTCATCCCCAAGCCACTTTCCCAACCTTCTCCCCCGAGCCTCCTCCAAACACGCATGCTCTCCCCTGAGAGTCTTCACCTCCATAGCAGTGATTCGCGTTCGCAGATTCCTGTACACAGCGCGAACGACGTCTTGTACATTAATGGTGCGCGCGCCCGGCTGAGCATCGACGTAAATCGTCCAGAAGTAATCTCTGCAGGTGAGCACCATGCGTTTGAGATTGGGAATAGCGGTGGCGGGTTCTCTGGACGTGTAATGAATGAATGTCTCGAGATTACTACAGAGGTCGACTCGGATGGCTTCTGGGGCTCCTGGTGTCAAAAGAGGTGAAGCGGCGGGGAGATGAAGAGTCCGGAGATGTGGAGTCGTCGAATGCGAAAAACGATGCCCGTCTTCATCGTCGCTGTTGATTGTGCACAGAAGTAAGATAGTTTCCGAGGCGACGATAGGTGGATACAGCGATGTGGAATATATAGCACTACGTTGAGTGAGGGACATCGTCCAGCTCGGGTGTGAAAGACGATATCCGTCTTCATTATGGCGGTAACCAGTGCGCACATATGAGGTGGTCGTTGAGCCGGACATAGGAAAAAGGACAGTGATTTCGATTATGGAGCGACATATATGACTTTCAGGAAGTAAAAGCTGTATAACTCATACCCTTTACAACTGCTGGAAGTCAATTAGCTGTTTCGCGCAGCTGACAGATTTAGAAACCTCACAAGCATCATTTTCCCTCGAAGGTACAGCAATCGCCATGATCAGGAAATGCTGTAAATGAACGCCAGTCAGACGACTTTACAAGGTTCCAAGATAGTGGAGGATTGTAAACGGTTTGACAGCGACTGACGGACGGTTTAAAGGTAGCTGTGCTCGTTAAATATAATACTATGACCGAGTAGTATCCAATAGATAGGGCTGGGAGAAGGAATATCATCCGTGAGAATACCTTCCATCCAAGGTCTAGTAGTAACAGCTACAAAGAGCCCCGAAATCTGCTTGAGAATCAAGAGAGCGGTGCAACATGACCTGAGTCAATGATTACTTTACGTTTGTCGAAAACAAAATCAAGCATACCATCATGAAAAGGCACCGTTGGCCGAATGGGACAGAGCGATAGAAAGTGAACCACGGAAAGGGAGGAAGGGAGATGAACGCTATACCGATCACGGAAACCACACATATGTTCAGGATTTCCACCAACCTACGCGGCACTGCAAATCGCTCAACGCAAGGCACTACTGCAGCCGCTCAGCCAATAAAGTGCACAGCATGTACAATGCTCACCAGGAACGAAACATATGATCATGGAGTCAGCGTTTGGCCTAATTCCGCCCAAGGACATGGTCGACAAGACATCATTGGTGGCACTAGGCGTTCGGAGGATACTCAAATGTACGCCAAACCTAGCTATAACACTTGATGCGAAAGCGGCTATGAAGAACCTAAAGACGCACCTAGAGAGAAACGAAGACCGCAGCACGCGGCCGCAACATAGGGAACTGCTACAAGGAACGGTGGCGCGACATGGAGGACGAAAGGCGGAAACATACTTTAAGACAAGAATGAGACACTCAGCAACTCGAGAAATTCAACGCGCTAATGACGGAAAAGATTGACACTATGCACAGCTGACGCTGCACACCTGATAGTCAAGAAGAGAACATGACGCATGTCCAAAATGCGGAACGACACCACCACCCTTACATCCTACTGGAATTCGATGCAGGGAAATCCTGTCAATTGAGAAAGAACTGCGAAAACACACAGGAGGGAATGGGCCTGAGCTGACAATTGGAGGAGCGAAGGTACACGGGGACGGGCAATACAGACTATTTCAAAGACTTGTAGCCGAGGGAACGTTCCTGATATAACGATAAGCGACGTGTAGAACACAAGGAGGAAGCGACCTACGCAAATTCTGAGATATATAATGAATGTACGGCGATCCTCAAAGGCGTCCCAAAGTCAGACTTTGCGATTGACAGGCCCTGGCATATATGGTAAGCTGACAAACAAGAAAGGATTGATAGAAAGTACATGGCGAAACTTACACCATCAACTTCCAAAAAGCAGGAGCTATGCGCGTGCCGGGTCTTAGTTTGTCGTGGGTGAGCAGCAACTCTGGGATGTTTGTTTCGAGTGCATCTATCCACCCACATAAAGCCCGGTGATGTGGATCTTCAGGGCGGGCACGCGTCGAAAAACAGAAAGCAACGTTGGATGATCATGGCGGATTTACAAGGCCTGTGCGCGAAGACCAGAACAAGAAAGTCTACTGCGCGGACCGTTAGTCAAAGACTATTTAAGAGTGACAGCACATACAATTACACTTGGCACGCCTCGACAATATTCATCCTGAGCTCCTCGATACCAAAAGGCGGGACCATCTTCGCACTCGTCACAATCGGGGGTAGACACAACGGGGCCGCCTCCCAGATCTGCTTCCTCAACGACTCCACCATGCTCTGAGCACCCTTCAACTTCGTGAGCTCGTCGGCTTTTGTGATAACGGCCTGCATCGTATACCGCTGCTGGCCTTCAGACGAGATGATATTTTCGGACAGATGCCGGAGCAGCTGGGAATCATACTGATTGAGGTCGTGCTTGCCGTTAAAGGTGATGTAGATGCGCCGGAGCTGTAGCCGCGTCAGGATATATTCCTCGAAAAGGTCGCCCCATTCGGCGCGTCCTCGTCGTCCGTATCCCGGAGCGTCCACCAAGATGATCTTGCCGCCTTTCGGACCAACGCGGAAGAAGTTCAGCTGGCGCGTTCGTCCCTACCCAAAGGTAAGCTTCAGAAAGGATAGGAAAAGAGGGGGGAAACGGACGGGTTTGGAACTGGTATGCAGCAAATCGGTTCTTCCTAATACAGCGTTGAAAAGTGACGACTTTCCAGAGTTTGCGCGCCCTTTTGGTTTTTAGATATCGCCATTCCTTTTACGTGGCGTACGCACCTGTAACAATGACCTCTGGCAGATTATTCAGATGCGGCAATTTGCTTCCCTCAGCGTTGGAAGTGGCAGCCGCAAACTCGGCTGTGCGTGCATCTTCGAAAATGGATTCGACCTTGTATCCCTTTCGGGTAGGCGCGTAGAGGTGGCGACGCGTTTGGTGCACGACGGATCGAGACAGTTGTGGTCGCATACAAAAAAGGAGCGTGTGAGGATCAGTGGCAGTGCTGAGAACAAGTGGTCCGGAATCCGGATAATCACCTAGAAGCGGTTACTTGAAGTGAGGATAAGTTCCAAAATAAAGCATTTCTCGGCCTCGATGATTCAGGAATATGATTCAGATACCTTTCTTACATCTCTGAGTGAAGCATGGAGAAAACAGACGAATGGGAGGTAGTAGATGCAAAGGACGTCGAAAGCATCAAAACTCACCGATCAAATCAGTGTTTGGGGTGCTGGAGAGAGCCAATAAATTCTGGGAAGGCTGTAGTCCTCTTCGTCGAGGTCAGTGTCCGGGTCGTATGATGGAGGCAAGTCAATGCAACCGTGTGAAGCCGCGTGCCGAGTCTCGACGCGTTATTTGGCAGAGATGACCATCAAGACCAAGAAGCACTATGGCGGGCCGCGCCAAGCTTCAAGCCCAAATACTGAAATACAGTCATGCACTGTCAGTGGCGGTGGGCATCCGCCGTGTCCGTGATGGCAGAGTGGTTCTGTTTGGCAAGAGCATTAACCATAGTACGATCGAGGGCGGCAGCCACTCGCACCTGTGTACTTAACAGCGTGCCATGAAAACGTAGAATGTTGTCAGGATGTGCTTAACTCTACATATTCAAGCAACAGCTCAACTCAAAAGAAAAACTCTAACCGCTGCTGTTTCCAGGCTTCGGGACCGACTACTTAAGTCCCCTAGCCCTTCTTCGGGTGACCTTCCGGTAGCATGACCTTGCTCAGACCTCTCGCTTTGGACACGAAGTCCTCAGACCAAACACGACTCGGTCTCCCGTCGGTGCTGGTTCTACTTGGCGAAGCCATTTACGGTGTGATCCAGCCATGCGCCTTCTTGGTCACCCTATGAGATACTCCTTGGAGTACCTTACTATGTCATAGGCACAGAAGCGAGGGGCTTTAACAGTTCGGGGTTCTGTCTTGTTCAAAGTGTAGTGGCTATGCAAGGCTGTACGAGGTGAAATACATGAAGTGTGGCGCATTCGTTGTTAGGACTCGTGAATTAGTACGAGGCAGCGCGTGAGGTCACACTGTCAGATGCGGTAGACATGTTCATCAAGGCAAAAGTATGTATACGACAGGGACCGCAGGACTACATCATCTCGCCTCACAGGTTGCGCTGACTGTTGAAACGACGCGGAAAGTAATAATACAAATTGTATTTAGGTCGTGGTTGTCATCGCTGAAGCATCTAGGACTATTTCGTAGTATGTTCCTACCAATATTCCGAGTGGGACTAACGTTCAAGAGTCAAAGTATGTAGTAGATAACAAGCGGGAATCGTCTACAGAATAGTATGGCGACGACGTGTAGACGGCCTACATTGGCTAAGCTTTGCTAGATTGTACATTGAGACCGTTAATTTATACTGAAAAGCGAGCTTAGGCTTGTCTTCGCCTTGATCGTGGACGGAGCTAAACGACGCCAATAAGACGGGAGGTATAGGCGAAAGGGTTTCAAAACGCACTGTTCTCGTCATTGATAGTGGATATAGAGCTCCGTGCGCTCTTTTCGATTGTCTTGAATTTGGCGATGTCGACAGTAAACCTATCACGCCCAATATTATCCTCGAGGAGAACGCCTCGGACCTGCGCGGGATTACTCGGTGGTCGAGCTAGTAGACGTAGAATTACTATAGTAAGATAAAGGAGAGCGTGTAACGTACTGGCAGGATCAACAAAACTTGGAGAGGGCCTGCATGACGGAGTTGAGCAGTAGAAATGTTCGTGGCGCAGGTAATCTAGCTCACGATGGTCTTAACACTGGGGGGTCCAGGACGTAGCGAGGCTCTAGTAGCCGCTCATTTCATACAATCAGAATAGGCGAGATGAAGCTTACTCGGCTGCATCCCTCGCTTGGCGTTGCAGACGCGTTTCTTGAATTGATATTGACTGTTGTGGGACTCCTCGAGATCGGTTCTTGAAATAACAGTCGTATCGCACGTCCAAATGATGGTGTCCTCGCTGAAATCATGCCATTCGTCCGAGTAAGGGCGTTTGAGAGCCATAGCAGGAATAGAGGTAGATGAAAGTCGGAAGCAAGTCGCGTGCATGATCGGCGGCGGACATATATACTGGCGTCCAAAGAGAAGGAGGGAGATGTGCAGGGTCGCACTGCCATTACGCAATTTGCGCTCTACTTCTCACCACCATGTCCTTCTTCATTTTGACGCGTAAAAAGTGCGTTACCCGCGCCACGGCGACAGGAATCGCGCCTGCTTTAGATTGTATTTGTTTGGCAGGATTGTGGCGCGTTGGTATAAATACCGCCTGCACCAGATCGCCCTTTCTCTATCTCGTACCACCATGTCTACTTGCCCTGCTTTATCCGAGTTTAAAGTGCTCTCCTCTCGCATCAGAGAAATCGAAATCGCCCTGGACCAAGTCTTCGACGAGCTCGACGAAGCCGCTATTGCTCCGACCGCATCTATTCTCAAGGATCTCCTTGCCCGCCGAAGGGACCTCGCCGACCAACTCTCCGATACCAATATACAGCTCATAACCCTCTCGAAACAGCAGATTCACAAAGACCGCGCGGAAATCACCAAGAATCTCGCCGAGACCAGAAAAATCAACGCGGAAATTCGACAGGACCTGGAAGACTTTTACCGAAACGTTCTGGGCTGTACGTTCTTCATCGTTTCGTCCTATCATTCGTGTCTCATGATTCTGAAGCCTCTGCAAACTATGCCAATCCAATTGTCAGCGGCGCCTCGTACAGCATCTCGCCTTTATTCATTCATCTTTCCTAGCCTATTATCACCGTTCCCATCGACGCGGTACGCCTAATCCTTCTCCTACCTTCATCACGCTCAACAGGCGTAGGTTGACGACATCGTTCCCTCTGTTCAGAACGAAGACTCAATCACTTCGCCTGTGAGTATCGCCGTTCTAGTACTATTCGTCCTTGTTAATCAACTGCTATAGACCTCGGGCGGTGCTGTCGAGACGGTACGCGAGATCCAATCTTCGCCTTAATTGTCCTCATGCCTTTCGCGATTCCAGGGCTTTACCGTTACTAGTCCTCGGTCAAAGAGGGTGCGTTCACGTTCCGGTGTAGGATTCAGGGCTCATTGATCTGCAGAAAGGCATGTGTCTACAAGATATGATGACGCCGGATGCTGGTATGGATAAGTCTCCCTCCAAATCTTTCACACTTACCATTGTCACCAGTAGGCAACGATCATCGGCTCCCGTTAGCAGCTATCCCCAACAACAATGCCCTTTCTCCGACCACCAAGAGGAAACTCGATACCGATGCTGCAAAAACTTGTCTGTCCGGCGGGAGTCAGGCATCCCCAGCCAAACGACTCAAAGTACCATCTCACACGCCAAAACAGGTTTGCTTTTTTCTTGCCACATTATGTCCCTATCAATGATCATCTGTTTCGCAACGTAGTCAGGTCGCCAAGCATCTACTCGTCACATTCCTCAGGTGCAGCGCCCACTGGTACGAGTTGGAAAGGACGGGAGACCGCTAGTCGCAGCAAACGTTTTTGTATGTTCTCTGGTGTCTACCTACCAGGACTTAATCACATCGTTTAGACGAATTGCGGGGAGACGGATGCGTCGCCTGCTTTGACATCGGAGGTATGAACCGGTGCAAACGACGTGAATTGTCAATGTATATGGTCTGTTTGGCTTTGTGTTGGCTGCTGGTACTCATTCAGCATTTCAGTCCCCGAAGGCTTGTGTATCGTTCTGGCCTATGTTACCGCCTACTACTATTCTACCCTATTTGCATTCGCCCTATCAACGGAGTCTACAGTACTACGTACCTTCTCTTCATGGACAGCTATTCAACTATTTGTATTTTGTTGATTGGTCAACTCTTGTTTCAAACCCCCTCTGCACGTTCGAGTTCAAACGGCGGTGTCCTATCACTCGGTTACATTTCAGCAGACAGTGGTGTGCTTGAGCCGTATGTCAACCTAGTGTCTAATTGTTCTGAGTACGGCTCCCCGAGAAAGCATCGAACGCACAACCGCCGTTTCCCGCCGTGTATCATTTTAGACAATATACTCACTGCCAAGGCTTCCCTCATCGTTTTCGACTTGGCCATTTTTTGAGAGGCTTGGCTCCCTCATGCAAGTTTAGATAGAGCAAATTAAGTACATTGAAGCGCTGCCTCAGAAGTGTATGCAATGCGCCATACACATCCAAGCCCTGCATAGCCACTACACCTTCGACCATAGAAAACCCTATACTGTTAAAGCCCCTCGGTTCTATGCCTATCATATAGTAAGGTACTCCTTGGAGTATCTCATAGGGTGACCAAGAAGGCGCATGGCTGGATCACACCGTAAATGGCTTCGCCAAGTAGAACCAGCACCGACGGGAGACCGTGTCGTGTTTGGTCTGAGGACTTCGTGTCCAAAGCGAGAGGTCTGAGCAAGGTCATGCTACCGGAAGGTCACCGGAAGAAGGGCTGCAGCCCCGAAACGAGACAGCGGTTTAAGTTTTGTTTTTGAGACTCGGGGATGGGCTTCTGAAGTGTGGCGCATTGGTTATCAGTTCCAGAGGCAACGCGTCGTGTCATTGTTACTCTGTCTGATTACACAGCCGTATGGGTTATGCCAGACGACGAATACTTGATTGATTAGGGGCTGCATGATTGACTCTTCATTCTGAGCATTGAAGGGAACGATATCGTGAACCTACAAGTACTGCGTGCGGTAAAGGTGAAGGAAGGAATAAGCGTACCGCGGCAATGCAACGGGTGATAGTCCATAGGGTCATGCCTTAGTACTTCTATTAGAGAACATCAAATGCAATAGCATATCAACGAACCTCTCGCATTGGGATCCACTGGTAGACGGAACAGGTTCTTACGCGGACGACGACCTTTGCGAGCGTGAGGTGGACTAACATCATTTTTGTCGTCTAGCACCGCATCGCTTTCTTTGGCCGCATCTTTGTCTTCTGCATCCTACTCCTCCCCCGGTCAACTTGGATGCCGTTTTTTTTCTTCGCGCGTCCTGAGCACCGATAAACTTTGTTAGACCGGGACATCTCCGCTGAGCGTGGTGGACATTATCGACGATAGCTGTCGATATCATGACAAGATAGTTCCAGTCCGAACTAATTTTCACTACGTGCTCAATACGAACTTTGTATTGTCGGTGACAATGCTTTTGTGCGTCCCTTTGCCCATGCGGGTAGCGACATGGTGTAGACAACGCTGCATAAGAAGGAAATTTGATTAGCAAGGCGATTTCAAGGCGATCTTACTAATGCGATCCAAACTTCATTACTTGTGAAGAGCGAGAGAATAGTTGGTGGTTGAAAATTACGCGCGCAAGTAGAGAGATTCCATAGATGTTGTCGTGCACATCGCGTCGCAATGTAGCACGTCTTTCTCGTAAAGCGCCCATTCTTGTGAACAACCATTGAGCGCGTGAGACATGCGAGTGACGATGGAGCTTCCAAGTGCAGCCTGTCAACACGTCAATGCAAGAGGCTTATGAGAATCACCCAGAAAAACTCATGATTGCCAACCATGAGAATGTTCCCCGACGCAACCTCACAACAGCCCAATTCTTGCCGCAGAAACTCGAGCGTATGTGTCACGGACAAGCATGAGAGAGCTTTAGCGTGCGCAACAGCAGCAGGGACATGTTCACATTTAAAGATGAAGTTCCTCTAAATCGCATTCGGCGATATCGGCGTGGATGGAGTTCAGTCTCCTCGAGCTAGGTGAGCGAGCCAGGCGCAAAATGATATCGGACAAACAAGTGCGTGCTGGTTTTGAATTTGACTCGGAATCGTGGAGAGAAGCACTGAAAAGAGTGCGCTGCGATTTGGGGAGGAAACGAAAATGAAGAGGCGTGCGTGAATTCTTGAGTTGCGTCTGTGACTCTTCCTTCAAATTTCACGTCTCCTGCATATTACGACTCGCCGCAATATTGACAAGGCCCTCCGTGCCTCCATCGCCAGCCAAATTGATTTTCTGATTTGAACCTAAGCGCGCTTCGGGGAATAGTTGGGCCCTCTGAATAGGTATAAGGGTAGGTCGGTCATGTCGATATACCGTTCAGAGAACGTCGAGGATACAAGGGATAGCTGATGATGGTCGTCGGTGAGCAAGGTTGCCAAATCGAGAATTCTTGCATCACTTGCTTTCAACCACTACTCCATCAAGGCGTCAACATTAGCCACGCCGTCTTTGCAGGCATGAATTGTTCATCTACTTATTCAACGCGATTGCCGCTCTGAACTTGTCTTCTGCCCTTATCTTCGCCATGCCCTTAAAGTAATCCATCCTCAAAATGACCTACCTTGTTCTGCGCGCTACCAGTGGACGCCAAGATCTGACCATAGAATAAAAAGGCTCTCATGATGATTGCTGGATACGCCGGAGATGAGTGCTGCGCGCTCCTTCACCATAATGCACGCGATGAAGCCATTACCAGAGTCATACTCGACATTGGTCGATATGTCCGCCCTCGTTCCCCCCCTCCTCCGTACTCATGAATTACTCCCCAATTCCCCGTTTTTCTTTCATCATTTCTTTTATCTCTTCCCCTGCTCCATCTCTATCTCTCCCCGTCTCTCTCTATCTCACGCTAACTGTTAATCTCTCTCTCCCTCTATCTCTGGCTTTCTTGATTACTTACATACCCGATACACTACACTACCTACTTCAACCAACTCCTCACCACTCCCTCCGAGCACCACACCCGCCGCCCAGGTCCTTCCACCTCCCGCGCAGTCTGATCAACTGCGACGGTCGTGCTGATACCTCGGTGGCGTGTGCTGTCACTTAACTGCTCGACTTAGGACAGTGCCACACAACCATACCCTACTATTCCAGTAGACAACTCTTACTCATTGTGCATCAAACCCGCCCTTACGGTGGGTATCAGCACGTAAATTGATCTCATCATCATCATCATCATCATGAGTGCTGCGCGAGGGTGGTCTGGACAGTCTGTTTTGTATCTCTCCTTTCTCAACGATCTCCGAGGCTGAGAACACGTTTTCATTGTAAGTGAAGCTGATCACACACTATATCGCTTGTTCAATCTCTCCATATGTAGCACGCCTTTTCCAGAACCATCTCGTACGCGCGCGCTTTGGATCCTCTTCAACCAGTCATAGCCGCCCAGCACTGGCGAAACCATCACAGCATCGAAACCTATCATTAATGCAAACTTTGCAGCGCCCCGCAACACATTCAAGACAAAGAATGGTGCGTTGAAATGAAATACCTTGGTTTGATATGTAGTGCCGCCCCCGCCCCAACACGATCTGTAAACATCGATTCCATACACGCCTTGGTTGAAATTCTCTGCATCTTCTTCACGGCGTCAAATGTATACAATACATTCCTCTCCCAACTCCTTGGAATTGAATTATTTTGCTATACTAGAGGGGCTTCGAGCACTCAAATGCGTTGGCAGTCGAGGTAAGTACTCTCGCTGGAAATGCGAAGTAACTACCCAGTTGTTCCGTCAAGTCATTCAAGGGCTGGATTCGCAGGCAAGTGTTTGTCGACTATAGTCACGCACAGCAAGAATGCGAAGAGTCTTGGTGGCGTCGAACCTAGTCCTGATGGATGCGCAAGGCTACCATCGCAACACCATTCCCGACTCTTGCGACAAAAAACGTAACCGCTGTCTTGTTTCGGGGCTGCAGCCCTTCTTCGGGGTGACCTTCCGGTAGCATGACCTTGCTCAGACCTCTCGCTTTGGACACGAAGTCCTCAGACCGAACACGACACGGTTTCCCGTCGGTGCTGGTTCTACTTGGCGAAGCCATTTACGGTGTGATCCAGCCATGCGCCTTCTTGGTCACCCTATGAGATACTCCAAGGAGTACCTTACTATATGATAGGCATAGAACCGAGTTGCTTCAACGGTATAGGGTTTTCTATGGTCGAAGGTGTAGTGGCTATACAGGGCTCGGGTGCATACATTTCTGACACAGCGCCTCATTATCATTCGGTCTATTTACCCACCCTCATGAGGGAGAGAAGCCTTTCAAAAAATGGCTACGTTCGAAACGAGGAAGGACGCCTTGAGATGACATGATACACAGGAAACAGTGGTTGTGCGTTCTTTTCGTAAAGCTGAAAAGCTGACAATACTGTTCCGATGCTCAGAATGAAGGTCTGATCGCGTTGTCCGTGAGTCCTTTTCAATAAGCTATTCGTGATCCCTGCCATAGGGCTCTGGTGGCGCTGTCGACACAATATTTGGCATGCAATCTTCATCTTAATTGTTCTTAGGCCATCCAGGACTCTGAACTTGCCGCTACTAGTCCTCGGTCAAAGAGGGTGCGTTTATGTTCCAGTGTAGGTTTTCCAGGCTGACCGTTTTTCAGAAAGTTTGTGTCTTGGAGATATAATGACGCGGGATGGCGGTACGCTTTATCCCCCCTTTTAAGCCTATCATTGCCACACGATGCTCTTCGGCTCCCAGTGGCAACTATTCCCAACATCGATGCCCTTTCTCCGAACACCAAAAGGAAACACGATGTCAATGCCGCGGAAGACCGCGAGGCGTTGCTCGAAACGGAAACGTCGGCAAAACGTCTCAAGCCGGCGGGACCGTGCAAAGTCGCTGAACAGTGAAGTAGGTGCGTTTCTCTCATACCGCATCACTGTATCACTTCATCGACAATCTTGGCAATATAGACAGGTAAGCAACTGTCTATTTATCATGTACATCAGGTGCAGCCTGTACGAGTTGGAGAAAATGGGAGCCCTCGTGTATGTCGCCTCTCGCTTTCTAAAATGACTGAATGACATCCTTTAGAGTTGTATCTCAACTATATAGCTTTCCACAAGTTTGAGATCATCCTCAAAACCTGCGGAACACAGGTAGATGTTGTAGGTTTCCTGTCTTACAGCGCCAGAAGCTTATGTATTGTTATGTCGCCATCCCCTTCTCGCGCTGTACATCCTTCACGGAGCCCAAATTACGACCTACCTTCTCTTCTACATTATGTCGCGTGCCATAGTCAGTTATTGTAACATTTCTACTTCACAGAATGCGACAATTGTTTGAACCACTCTCTGCATGCGGCGGAATGCCAGAGGTCCTCCGTCGCTGTGCATAGGAGCCTTCGACAGATCACACTGTCGATACTCCATAATACAAAAAGGCTAACAGGACTCCTTTACGTGCATAAGGCTATCTAAGAGAGTCCATGGTGCATGGCCATGGAGGATCTTAGGGTGTACCAAGAAGGCGCATGACCGGACCAGTTCGCGAATGTCTTTGACAAGCAGAATCGACACTGACGGAAGTTGGCCTACCGGTACGGTGTTCGGTCTGAGGACTTTGTGTTCAAGGATAGGACTGAGCAAGGCATGCTACCGGAAGGTCACCCGAAGAAGGGCTAGGGGACTTAGCCGGTCCCAAAGCCTGGAAATAACACAGTGGTCAGTGTTTTTATTTTCAGAGTTGAGAACATAGGTTGCCGTCAAGCTGGCCAGCCAGCGCATTTCGCGTTGCGACTGTGGTCGCGAAGACTATTATTCATCTTTTAGGATCCATCGTGCCCACCGCGATATGCCAAGAGTCTGAGGTCTCCGAGTCGATTGTTGCAAGTAGTGTCCGCTTCCCTGCTTTTCGCCTTTTCGGCGGCAGTGTACACAGGGCATAAGCAAGTGTTGATAAATCAAAGTTTTTTCAAGGGTTTCTATCGTTTTGACTGGTAGCTCGAAGATGAAGGACGATGACCACCGTGACATGTACCAAATTTGTACACGATCGCGACTTGCCTTTCACCACCATACTACTCTTCACCAGCTACGCAACTTGCCCACCCCTGAAAACGGCTGCAGTACCTCGCCTCACAATGGCGGGCTCCTGCGACAACGGCTTCCGAGTTTTGGATCTGGATACCTAAGGACGTAGCCAAAAATTTCCTTTCATTAGTGTACTCCTTGGGTTCTTAGTCCTCCATTCCTACAGATTGCAGACCACCGGTGGGTACGGAGAAAGAGTGCCGCGCGCTTTACCATAAGCAGCCAAAGCTAGAAGGCAATGGTAAGTAGTCTTTGCCTTTCAACAGCTTTCATGAGTCACTACTATTTCTTCCTCAGCAGGCCAGAAGACTGTCAAGCTTTCATTCTTCATGGACGCCGCTAGTCAGAGCTCATTTACCCGCTCCCCGCCTGTCATACCGACTCATTTACCACGGAAATCACTGTTTTCCGCTGATAGCCTCGCGTCTCGGACATGAAGTCTTCGGTGGATTTGCTCTTCGCGTCTGCATCCCCGGATATTGTCCCGCCGCATTGCCCTTGACGTCATCTCCATCCCTTCGACAACGAGATTCGCGGTGCACACGATCTGCTCCTTAAATCAGCTGCATGCGGTTGAGGCGCGTGCAAATTGGCTATCGTTCGACGCGCCTCGTTGCCCCTAATTCGCCTCGTTTCCCACCTCCCCACCTTCCCCGAAGCATCAGGATCCACTAATCGTGCTCACCCAGTCTTCTACTCTCGTCCTAGACTCTCTGAACCCTGGTTGAAGCCAATGCATTGTTCATTAATCCGAGGCTAATCTCGTACGATACTGAGATGAGATTCATTTCGTCGTGCTCGCCACAACGATCATCTCCCGCTCATCCCCCTTCTGTTGGAAAATTCATTCATTCGATATCAGCGGCTCATCCTCGTGCCCATTATTACAAGACACAACATGTTCCTACATCAAGAAGGTCGCTGCCGCCGTCGCAGAGTCCAAAGCCGTTTCTCATGCACGAGTGGACGATGGCTTCTCTGGCCTCAGGGCTGTCATCCTCTAAGAAGAGGGTACGACAGTGGGTCAAGTCGGAGCGTAGAATGTTTTCTCGAATCATGTTCTTCTAGGCCTTTTACGCCGTGCCAAGGTACTTCACGACTACGAACTGTCAACTCAGCGGCTCATGAGGTCTTTTTTCCATAGATGTCACAAGCGACGATGAAGGATTTCTATTTCGAGACCAGTAACAATTCATCATTCAATTCATGAACAACGATTCCCCATACGATGAAGACACTTTTACGTTGCATGAGAACACGCGCCACCCTTTTGACGGATGTTCTTTAGGTGGCGGTCTTTGAATTCTGGCACGGTGGGCGGGGAGGTCTTCCGCCTGCAGGCGCACCTCGAGAGCCAGTCGAGAGCGTATTCATCCGAGCCTGTCCATACTTTTGGCTAGGACTTGCTTTATGTGGTCGATGCCGAGTCCCGACGTCCCTGATGGCGGCGACTAAAGACACCGGAGGCCGATACGACGGATGCATTCGAACTGTGAGTGCCGCCTGGATGTAAACCTTCGTCAAGGCCACGTTGTTTTATTCAAGAGAACACACTCCTTGTTCGTGGCATCATCGAGCATGAACACCGGATCGGAGAAGTGGGAAAAGGCTAGGGGGGTAAATATAAATGAAGGGAAGCCAAGGGAAGCCCTTGACGTACTTACCGGATGAGGTGATAAGTACCACGAAGGATGAACATTGTGACTTGTTCCTTTCCTTCCCATCACATTCTGCGATACCTCTCTCTCGTCTTGAATATGCCTCCCTCCCGCACGTCGCCTCCCGCCGAGATCGTCTGGACACTCCCCAACTCCCCTGCCAACCTCTGCGACGTGCTCAGCGTCAACACTTCCGAATGTGGGACCGGCGGCACGAAACATAGCAAAAAGAAGCCGGCGAGCCACATCCCCCGTCCTCCAAATGCCTTCATCCTCTTTCGCTCGTCCTTCATTAAATCCCAGCATGTCTCTACCGATGTTGAGACCAACCATAGCACACTCTCGAAGATCATTGGCATGACATGGCAAGGGCTACCCGACACTGAACGACAGATCTGGCACGACAAGGCGCGGGCGGCTCTTGATGAGCATCGCAGACGGTTCCCTGCGTATGCGTTCAGGCCGGCTCATTCGTCTAGAACACCTGGTGCAGGCGCGGTGGCGAGAAGCGAAGAAAGGTTAGAGAGGTAGAACCCAAGGATACGAAACGATGCGCCAAAATCGCAGAGTTACTCGTTGATGGTCTGAAGGGCGCCGCGCTCGACCAGGCCATCAGGGAGTTTGACAAGACGCACGTCAAGGAGATTATCACTCGCTTCGAGACGCCGATAACGGAAGTGCGTTCAGGAAGCGCGAGAAACGCGAAGTTGTGGTGGTGAGTGGTTCCTTGTGCTGCGGCGTGTGGCGATGTGTTTATGCTTTTGACAGGACGTCAAGCGAGAGCCCGAGGCTGATACGGCGCCTCCTCCCCCGCCGGTTCCCGCGCAACCTCCCAGCGTGGAGGAATATGTCGACCAACAGATGTATTATCCCGAACAACCTGCTCCCTACTCGGACCCGTCCTACTGCCACACGCCCACGTCGCCGTATCCCCAGACCCCCATCGATTCGTACACGGACGCAGGCTCGTATCCGTGTTCCCCGATTGATGGTCCCGCGAGCTCGTATCCCTCGCCCATGTCGGACAACTTTTTCAATCCAGAGTACATTAACAGCGTGGCGCCGTCCTATCCCCCCGCACCGTCGTACGACGCCCTCTCGCCCCCGTCGTACGAGCCCTACGCCCACGGACACGGCCAAACATCAGGCCAAACAAAAACCTTTACGGAATCCGACCTGCAGTCCCTTTCATCCCTATATGGCGGCCCGTCTGACATGTTCACGTTCGAGCTTCCTGGTGTCAGCGCTGATTATCTCACCGAGTATAGTGATTTGTTGGATTTCGAGATGCCACCCCCGTTGAACCCCACTTGGAACGTGTCGCCGCCGGCCGTTGGGTACTGATGTCTTTTTCCGTTGCATAATCGAAAGCAATCCTGCCGTACGTGGAAAACTGTATGTAAATATTAGCCCTTGACCCCACCCACTTTCTCTTACTATCCTGTCCTTATCTTTCATCTATCGCCTCTATCAGCGCCATCTTTTTATCCCACCTGATTTCTTGGTTATTTTTTCCTTTGTATCATTACGACTATATATTTCATTTTGGATATCATGATATACGTATTTATGTACCTTTTCTGCCTTGTGTTGTTGTACGTAGAAGAATGTTCCAAAAAAACCCCAATTTTCGCCTCACTCGCTAGGTTCTAGGTTAAGCGCCTGAGAGCAACGTGCTAGCGACATCACTACTTCCTAGGCGCGTGTTAGCAGAGTGGAACGAGCGCTTAGCGCCCAACATCATCAGTACTCGGTGGAACAGTGGACACACAGTCGAGAGAGTGGGGATGGGGCAATGATCATGATGGTCAATATGCGCCCCCAGATCGCCGCCGGCCATCGGGATGCCGGAAAGATGGGATGCGATAAACTCACGGTGGACCCAGGATAATTGAGGGGGTTCTAGGTCACCGGACATGAGGTGAGGTAAGATAAAGAATCAAGATTGGAATGCATGCCACGCGTAGCACATGGCCGCAATTCTCGACGCGGAGATTTTTTTTGTGGGTTGATGGATTTACCCTACTCTACCCACATGGCGGAAGCAAAAGGGAGCAGTTTGCGGCCGCGGAGGTAGATCTGGAATTGGAAGAAGGAGACTTGTTATGGAATGAGGACTCGTACTATAAATACCTTTTGGACGAAGAGAGTACAAGAGCGTTGACGCCCCCCGGATAAGCCAGGATGCCGATGAGTGATATGATTGACGAGCATATGTTGCGGCGTTGCGAGGGAGGTACAACAAAGTCGGCGGGTTCGTAAGACCTTGTTCTCTGTTCGTCAGAGGTCTGATAGATTAAAATCAGAGTCTTCGTAGTGTCGTTAAATTCGAAGCGTAGAAGAGATGTCGGACGGACATGAAGAGTTGGTCATTGTCATAGATGCTGAACCGAGTGCGTTTGGCTTCCTTCGTTAGCGGTCTATACTTTCGAACTGGGTTCAAGCAGTGCTTGCACACAAGGAGTATTTACCCACCTGACCTGAATTCATACCTTCCCTGCACGTCTGTCAATGGTCGCGCTTCGCAAATTCTCTCTCTCCACGCCTCGGCCTATTATGCGTGTGAGCGCCAACAGCGATAGAGTTTCAGAGAGAGACATGCCATACGGAGTGTTTTACAATTTTTGTTGCTTCGCTGCCGCTAGAATGAGAGGGTCTAGTAGCAAGAATCTTGGAAGCGTCGGACATGGATAAACACCTCAAGCTGATTCAAAATCCACACGCTTGTCATGATGAGAGAGAATCACCTCCGGCTCGACTTTATTCGATAACCCAACGGGCGTCAGAGGAACGCATCAGTCGCCGAAAGAGGCGGCACCGAAAGACTGAGGGTAAGATGCAGCACGAGCAGAGGGTTGGAGTGATAGGTCATGATAAAAGCGGGCTTTATAGCGACGGTTGTTGAAGTACTCGAGATCGACTTTGACAAGATTTAGTGGCCGAGAAAGAAGTAGTCAGAGTCAGACGAGAGCGAGCATTCAACCGAGTAGAAATATTGACAATCCCGCAGTTGGCATTTCGTTGAAGTTGAAGGTTGCGGAAGACAGACATCAGGAGGAGTTGAACCAACAGCGCCATACTCGGGCACTGCCTCCGAGGGCAACCCTGCACACTCTTTACTCTCTCTCCTCAGTAGTTCCAGGCTCCATATGCCTGCCTTCTACACTCTTTACGATTTCACTGAGTCTACTTCTACAAGATATCTATACCTCTGGATTTTTCGCTCAAAATGGAACAAGCTGGACTCGTGTGAAAGCACTGCCTTGATTGGCGCCTGACTAAAGGGCGGCGTGATTTAGCGCTTAATGGGTAGTTTACGCACCTCATCTCCAATTCACGAGTGGCGCATATTTCCCCCGTTGCGACGTTCCAAATGGCCCCGCCGCGAAAGATGGGCTCAGAAGAGCTTGTCGATAGCCTAGTAAATAAGATACACAAACAGTGCGTGCCCCATCTCACTGATCACGAACATCCTGATTCGCTTCAACAGCTCTAGCAACTGGGATATAGCCAAGGTACGTGTCGTATTCTTGGCCATTGCTGACATCTGACGCGTCTCAGTTGGATATTCTCGAAAAGAAGATGCAAACGGCGGCAGCACTGATCAGAGGCGCTCGTAACAACTTGCAGCCGATCAACCGCCTCCCGCCAGAGCTCCTCGCTGTGGTATTCAGGGAGACGCAGCAACGTTTACCGGGGTTCCTCCCCATTGCGCCGGACCGCTGCACGCTGTATCACGATTGGCTGCGGCTCTTGACTGTGTGCCGCCACTGGCGAGGGATATGCGCCACATACCACGTGCTCTGGTCGAACATTGACAGTGGGTACATGCCCACGAAATGTTTGAAACGTTCTGCAGACACGCCGCTCACGGTCACCTTTGGGATCCGGAACCATTTTCCCGTTCCAGAGCAGGAACACCTGAACGCGATCCTCGAGCACACTCATCGTATCCACGAGTTTCATATTGATCCTTGGCGACTTCGCCCAGAAGTCCCGTCGCCGACACAACCCGTCCGCCATCTCTTAACTTTGCCAGCCCCGAAACTTGTCAGTCTGACTTTGCTGTCGAACGATGTCAGCTCGAATTGGGGTGGGGGGTGGCCCGGCATCAATCCTCCTGGTTGGGGAGCTCCTGCAACAACATCCACGTCACACCTGGAATCATTGTTCGATGGATGCATGCCGCGTCTAAGGGAGCTATGTTTAGAACACTATACTTCTTGGCCCAGTGGATATTTCCACAATTTAACACGTCTTTGCCTGTACAAACAGAGCTTTGGCATGACGCGGCCGACCACCGCGAGTTTTCTCGATTTTCTCGAGCACTCGCCTCTCTTGGAAACACTCGTGCTGGTCTTCGCAGGTCCCGACCGTCCTCCGGGCGATGATACTCCAGTAGTCACACCAGGACGCGTCGTCCGTCTCGAACGTCTTCGCGAAGTTGATATTGGTGGAGTGCGTAGCATCCACTTTGTCACTCGTCTCCTTGAGCACCTTCAACTCCTACCGGAGACATCGTTGCACATTTGGGGCGATTCTACATTACTCGACACTAACCAGGAACTGTCGAGTTTGTTGCCAACATCGAGAGCCCACCTCCAGAATCTACACAGTATCAAGGAGTACCGATACATTCGCGATAGCTACCGGCGCCATCGCTCGTCGACCACTCACCTCGTCTCCGTCGTCGATGACGTTCTCGTAATTAAAGGAGACTATACCGTGACCCAGATTAACAATGTCATGAAGTGCTTCCCTCTGCTTGGTGCTACCACCGCTTCATTCGACGATGCAGCTTCGAGCAGTCCTCACAATAGTCAGTCTACGGAAGCTGTTGTCGACGTCATGGCATGGCGCACAGCCTTCGAGTCTCTCACCTCACTCGAAAATTTGATTCTTCGAGGGCAAAACAAGTCCACCATGGAGTCTATGTTATCAGCTCTATATCCATCTCATGACCAGGATCCTGCTCTGCTTTGCCCGAATCTCAACACTATCCGTATTGAAGGACGCATGCAAGACATTCCAGCGTTTTATCTCGCCCTCCTAGCTGAAGAGCGGGCCAAGTTTGGCGCCCCGATTATGTCCTTGCAGATCGTCTCTCTCCGGCCATTCTCGCGCCCGCCGTCGTCGGGGAGCACGTATGTGCCTATCCACGTTCAGCCGTTCGCTGGGCAGGAGAAGGATGATGATCCGGAGGAGCTGGTGGATATGGTTGCGGGTTCGGCGCCTGAGTATGCGCAGAAGACGAATGTGATGCGGAGGCAGATACGGGATGTTAGTTTCTTGACGGTTAGGCGATATGTTAGTCGGCTGCCAAAGTCGTGGCCCACGCAAGGACATAAGTGGAATCAGGCTTGCGATAATCGACGTGGTATTATAGGTTCTCCTTGGTAGTTTCTTGGGTGCTCTGGTTTTAGGCTATAAGGTGTTTTTCTTAGGTCTCTGGTTTGCTCTAAGTAAACAATGACAGTTAACTCTACTTTGATCCATTGGTTTCGTCGCGTTATTAGAAGTAATATATTCCGCTGATAACTGAAAGGGCATGCATCAGGCCTTGCTCAGTAGTACCAGGTCGACGTCTGACCCGATCGAGTAGGCGCGCGACCACACAGCCACCTGCGTCCTGACTTGGTCCTGACCACCACCTGCCACCGCGCCTGCCGCGTCCTGCTCGACAATGTCGACGATATCGACAGCGCTGCGCAACTTCAAGGAGCCGACAAAGGAGCAGCTCACAGAGATATTCTTCTCCTTGCCGCCGACACCGACTCCAGCGCCCAGAACCAATGGCAAAGACTCGCCGACGGAGGACGTGGAACGGATGGATATCAATGCCGTGCTGAGCTTGGGGATTCAGGGCGAGGAGGATTCATATGTGAGCTCGCTGTCTTGCACGACATCAGCGCATATACTGATACATCCAAGGCGGGCAAATTGTATCTAATCGCGCCGTACTTGGCATTTGCATCGCTCGACCGCAAGTCGGTGCGCTTCACGTTACCCCTTTCGACTGTACGGCGCGTCGAACGGCTCAACGCCCGCGCCGGAATATATGCGCTGAGCCTTGCGCTATGGGACGGCGGCAAAATAGTACGTTTACTGGTCGGCGACGGCCTACATATTCTGACAGTGCACAGATTGTGCAACTGACCTCATTGCGCCCCACGGCTGACCTGTTCTGCTCTTTGTTGCGCGACGCTCTCAAGATCGAGCTCCAGCGCGGTCAGATGAAGGCCGTGAAGGGGTTCGTCAAGACATGTTACTCAGAGACTTTGATTTCCGCGACGTCGTCGGTAGCCGATGGCGAGCGCGAGGACGGAAGCCTTATTAGCGAGGAAAAGGAGAATCCCGAGCCTAGGGAGTCTACTTATCACGGCGGGCTTGGCCTTCGTTTCAAGTTTCCTGGTGATCCCAAAAAGTACGGTCTCTTTGCAATAATCTTCTTGTTTTGAATATTATCTTGAAGGCTACGCGAAGCATCCAAGATAAAGCTCTGGACCACGTACTTGCGTAGTAGGTTTTTGATTTATCTTTCGCGACTGACACATTAATGTCTCGCCAGCTCATGGTCGAAATCTTACTTTGCTTCGGTATCCGCAATGTACTCGACTAGTACAGGTAGGTCTCCCGAATCGTCTTCGAGGGGAGATGTGGGAAACCCTTTCTGGATCGATTTTCATGCGCTATGCAAATCCCGGGTACTACGAGCAACTTCTCAAAGATAACGAGGGTCGAACGAGTACGAGTACTGAAGATATTGAGAAAGATCTTCATCGCAGTCTGCCAGAGTACGCAGGCTATCAGTCCGAAGATGGCATCGGAGCTCTACGAAGAGTTCTCCAAGCGTACTCGTTCAAAAACCCCGAATTGGGTTACTGTCAAGTGCGCAAGCTTTGAATTTACAGGCAAGAACTGACCCATATTGCAGGCGATGAATATTCTAGCGGCTGCTATCCTGATGTTCGTTTCCTTGATCGTGACATATCCAAGCTGATTATATTACAGTTACATGTCAGAAGAGCAGGCCTTCTGGTTGTTAGAAGTCCTATGTGACCGGTTGCTTCCTGGCTATTACGCGTAAATATTTTACTCCGTCAACATTGCGATCTAACTTTCTCTTCAAGCCCTTCTATGCACGGTACCCTTTTGGATCAACGAGTCTTCGAGTCGCTCGTACAGCGATGTTTGCCCATGATCCATGATCACTTCCAAGACGTCGATGTGCAGCTCTCTGTTGCCTCGCTGCCTTGGTTTCTGAGTTTGTACGATCCGCTAACGTTACAGCATTGCTTATGCTGATGTTGGTTCCCTAGGTTCATCAACAGCATGCCTATGATCTTCGCATTCCGAATTGTGGACTGCTTCTTCTGTATGGGTCCCAAGGTTCTCTTCCAAGTCGGGTATGCGGCCATTTCAATCGCTGTCATTCCTTGCTCCTACTAACGTATCTCTCAGTCTAGGTTGGTCATACATCCTATTGTCTAGCTCGTCGTGAACAACGTGCTTTCTAGCTATTCTGAAGATCAACGGAGAAAAGCTTCTGACTGTGCAAGACGATGGTCACTTCTTGAAGTATGTCGTCAATGGCCGTTTGCAAAACTACGTCTCATTTCCGTCCCAAGCATGATGCGGGATTATTTTACCTCATTGGGCGAGTCTGCACATCCTGACTCACAGGATCCTCGCGCGCGCGCCATAACGCGCTTTCAAGAGCTTCTGCTTGTTTCTTTCCGCGAGTTTTCTGTGATTACCGACGATATGATATTATCCGAGCGCAGGCGCTTTAGAGGCGAAATCATCCATAGCATCGAGTCGTTCTCAAAGCGGTCGGCAGTCCGAAACTTACGCACCCTCGGCCGTTTCAACAAAGAACAAGCCGGACATATCTACGACTCGCTCTACCGAGCCATGTGCATCCATCCGCCACCTCCAGTGGCGCTTCCCCCGCCGAGCCTGTTGACACCGGCGGACGGGACCGAGGAAAAACCTGAGACGCGGATCGGGCTCAAGACCTTCCAGTACTTCCTTAGCGAGATCGCGTCCTGGGCTCGTGACGAGAGGATTGTGAGCAATGGTTTCCAGGTTAGTCGGTGGATGATTTCTCCAG
The DNA here is from genome assembly GCA_015501055.1 of Mucidula mucida. NCBI lineage: Eukaryota > Fungi > Basidiomycota > Agaricomycetes > Agaricales > Physalacriaceae > Mucidula > Mucidula mucida. The sequence goes on from JADNYV010000186.1 coordinate 44,542, forward strand.
GCTGCGTGCTCACCAGGTTATAGCAACGCATAGATCGCGAGGTGGCGGAACATGAGTTCATTGACCGTTTGTTCTTCTTTTGGGATACATCATGTCGAGGAGCCCTGTCGTTTCAGGTAATCGGTTTCTTTGTATCATATGCTGTTTGCTGACGGGTGCTGTAGAATCTGGTGTCTGGTCTTGATGGGGTTATGTTCAATGATTTGATGGAAAACATCGAGTGGTTCTTTAATCTACATGACAAGAACAAGGACGGGTTCCTCACGAAGGACGAGGTCCTGACCCTTTCAGAATCATTCTTGGTGAGTCTATTGTTGACCACTGACTACCGCGTTTTTATTCATTGCTTTCCGATTAGTTTATATTTCGGTTTGAGGTTGGAGACGCCTACCTTGGCGCTGTCAGTCGTTTTATGACGAATGCGTTTGAGTACGGCGACGCTCTTTTACCTGAAGCGGAACAGTCTCACATCGGGGAGGACGGCGAGCCTACGTCTCCCCCGCCGATCCCGACCAATCAGCCATACCTGAACCTAGCGACGTATGCCTTCTTATCGATCCTCTCGTGTTTGCGCTAATCTCGCTCCCCGTAGATTCCGCATGGTGGTCCTTGCAGACGAAGTGTTGGAGTCGTTTTTCGAAACGGATCTATCCGCATCCTTCAGATTGGATCCTCTGCCTGACTTGGAGCTGTCGGCATCTAACAGCGGCTTGCTAGGCGACATCTGGTCGACAATCGCGACTGACAGCAACAAGAAGATATTCAATATGTTTACAGACGAAATCGGCAAGACCATTGGCAAGCATCAGGTGCGTTTTGTGGACGTGGTTCTGCATACTAGGGTTTGACGGGTTTCGGCAGGTCATCCATAGACCCTCGATTGGCCGATACACCAAGCTTGAGGAACCGAAGGCGCGAGAATCGCTTCTCACACCCAGCATGCGCCATTCTGTGTCCAAACAAGTCTCAGATCCGTTGACAGCTCGAGCACCATACCGCCATCATCGAGCTCGTCGCTCACGGTCGACTCTACAGCGCCGCCTGTCCCGAAGAAGGACGCATTTTCGCCGATGCCTATGGTCCAGGCGGCCAATGCTGCTCTCATGGAGCGCACTGCGTTTGCTATCGACGATGCGAAGGACGACGATGAAGATGAAGACGGCCTTGACCTGGACGATGATACTATAGGAGACGACAATGTTATGGACGAGGTGGACGCTTTCCTGGAAGCTCACGATTCCGGCCTTACAGAGGCCGATAAAGAGGTGGCGAAAGGTATTCAAAAATTTCCGCCAACTGCGCGATGTCATTACTGACTGCACTCATAATTAGATCTCTTGAATGCGGAGCCCTTGAAATGAGCTTTCGAATAACCATACTTTTACTGCTTTCAAGTTGCATTTAATGGACTTTCTTTGTATCACTATCTAACGTCCTAGTCTAGTTCCACATTGCAAAAAGTGTACATTTACAGAATTTTCACAAGGAAAGAATTTTGCATAGACAGACTCCAGGCTGGGTGTCACAATTCCTCTAAAGCTACAGAGTACAGTACAATCCCAAATGTTGACCCAGTATGTGATTCCTATGGATTGGCAATCCCAGACTGGATTCCTTTGGGGCTGCCCGGTGATGAAGCTTGGAGAGTAGCTGAAGATAAGTGAGCTAAGTCTTAAGCCATATTCATCCTTTCTTGTTTGTCACTTCTTTCGAGTAAACAGCTATATTGAGCGACTACTACGATTGTCCTGCTGAGTTAGCTCCATATAAAGCTTCAAGACCATCCGACCGGTAGTACAGGTCCGAAAGCAAATACTTCCTATAAATTCGCAGATTAGAAGCGCAGAGAATTGGTGAAGACCACGTTCGACAAACTCTCAAATCCTTGTGGCCAGATCGCTATCAATAAGTAGCGCCTGTCGCGATCGTGTTCTGCGTAGTAGGATGGGTCTACATTCGAATTAGTTTTGAAGAATTTTTATTTGACGAGACACGGAGGCGTACGGCGACAGCGACAACGACATCTGTCAAGATACATTAGCACGCGGCTAACACGATGCGAGGAGCACCCGTGGAGCACCTGAACAATATCGCAGTTTTGCAGATCCCATATGTACGTCGCTTCCAGGGCGCTGACATGCGCGGTGGACAGTACATTTTTTGAGTTGCGCCAAAACTGCACGTGTTAGGTAGGTGTGGCGTGTCAGGAGGTTGCATGAATGTTGGAGTGCGTTATTTAGATTGCGCACCAGATGATGTCACTTGCTACGAGGGTTTATAGACCTTGTCCGTGGCTTAAGAGGCGTCCCGGGAGCGAGAAGGATCGCAAGCGCGCAGGAAACGATGAGGGTTGCGTCGCGGCTACTGCTTTGACATCATAGTCTAGGTGGCCGTGTATAGTCCTCAAACATTTGCCACGATGAATCGTCGTGTAGCAAAACGAGTTTTGTAGAGCCTTTGACCGTAGTATTCCAGATTCGAACGTCGCCTTTGCACCCCCCAGAAATTAGCAGATTCAACGCCGCCTTCTATCTTAGGCTTCATTAAGACCTACTTTGTATGGCCCTGCAGGTGCTTTTCTGGCATACCCTTGATTGGGAGCGCATTAGTTCAATTGAACCACTAAATTTGACAGCCTCGGACCATACTGTATTGGATTCCTAGATCCTGGCGTCATGAATGAATGTAAGCCGTGTACATACAACATGAAGCTATGAGGGTACCTTACGGGCTGAATTTTCCGTCGGATATAGATTCAGTATGTCCGAGTATCGTGTGGCGCAATTCATACTAATGCGCGGATTTCAAGTTACTTAAATGGGCGGGGAGGCGGGGTGGAGGATCTGAATGGAGTTCAGTACCTAGGAAGCGTCTCCAGTGGTTTGTGTCGTCTATAATTGAGTCCTCCGAGGTAGGCAGAGCATCCCTGTTCATCGTGATAAAATCTCAAGCAAAGATGTGGTCTCGATCGTGAAGATCGGGAGGTAATGCCGAACCTGCCGAGAAGCTATTGCTCACGGATGCGGCGGCCGACCTGTTTTTGTCCTTGTCCGCCACCTTCTATAGTATTCACCTCTTGAACGTCTGGCTTGCTTCGATTTGCGTGGCGTCAAGAAACTGCAAGTGAAAAGACAAATTCAGCTCCAGTCCAATAATGGTCCTCAATCTCAGTCAAACATTGCTTACATGCCGTAAGTACGAAACTGCGGCTTTGCCACTTGGCCCAGAAAATTAACTTATGCTCCAGATGGCAGACGGCGACCTTGCGGGAATATCCGACTCAGACCTGAAATCTTGGATTGGCATACAAGCTGTCGTTCTTCGACCCTTAGCACCAAGGTTGTGAACCTTTGTGGGGGCTTGTTTCCAATGCTCTTGACGCAGAATCGTCTTTGACTCGCTTCCTGTGGCGCTGGTATGAGAGATTCTGCTTCTCTTTTTATCTACACTAATCTACTCTGAACCGTATCCTCCAAAATCATCTCCATCGATTTGCTTCCCGGCTGCTGTGGTCACCACGCTTTGACGCGCAGATGCTAGTGCCGTTCCTGGAAATGCGTCCTGTTTGCATCAATTCCTGCACACGATACGCGAGGGTTCCGTAATAGTCTTTCATCTTCTTACGGCCAAGTCTCCTTCTGTATGTCATGGGAATTGAATTCTGAAGCACGCTCCGAATCGAATCGCTTTCAACATACTTTTTAAAGCCGAACCCTCCTGTGGTGGATGACGGCAACATGATGCATTTAGGCTCGTACACCCTTTCATTCGATCCGCAGTGAAGTACTTGGAGAACATCAGCAGTCCTGGTTCTTGTCGATCGGGTATGCGACACCTCACTGCAATATATATGTCGCCGCCCGCTCCTCTAATACCGCGCCCTGAATCTCTGCTCCCCACATCACATACGGGCGCCTGTCGCGCTATTTGTTGGACATGGACGCGTATGCGGCATCGCCAACACCATCGACATCCTCATCGACTTCATCATCCTCGAGACGTCGAACCAGACATCCACTAGCGACGGCTGCTACAAGCATCACTGGACGAAAGACGTGGAAAACATTGAAGCAGAAAAACGAGATCGTCTGGCCACCGTTGGCTGAAGCCAAGCTAATTGAAGGTGCACATTTATTATCGTTCGAAGAGGCTTAGATCTAATGCATCGTATTCCATCACAGCTCTCGAAAAGTACCGGCCTGGCTCTGGCGGGGATCCGAATCGCGTCCTCCTTCGTTTCCCTCGTCGGAATCGTTTCATATCAGAATACATCCTACAAGCTACTGGCATCTTTCGAACGGCAAAGCAGGTCGGGAGTCGTCTCCAGCAACTTCGCGATACCTGTGGAGATGACCGTAGTCCGTCCTTTTGTTACCTGATCTCATTTATCGTTGAATGCCCGCCTTCTAGTACTCAGCTTGCTCCTACATCAGCAACCAGCCAGTGTGAAATCCGAATCCGAATCACCCCTTCCATCTACTTCGACCCAACTGTTTCCGGAAACGGAATTATTTGCCGACTCTCCTGCATCTCATACCACGACGTCTTCCCTTGATATGTGGTCTGACATCTCATCTGGCTTGAATACAGTAGGATCGGATGCAGAGACGCCGACCCCACCTCCGCCGTGTCCAACCACCAGTGTCCTGATTCAGCTCTGTGATGTTCCTCACGGTCTTCCACACTTCCCACTGGCGTCGCGCAACCTTACACCTGACCCAACGTCCAGTCGAAGGCGGGTGACGCTCACTAGCTCCAGCGCATTGTGGACCATAGAGCCGACAGTACGCTTTCGCGCGTCGTCCTTGCATTTACATCACCTATATTCCTCCTTCTTTGTGTGCAGGCATAACGCCCTGATACACGCCGAGACTACAGAGTTGGACCTCCAGAGCAACCCGGATGCCAGACCACCATATATTTATAAAACCGCGTTCGTGCCGCAATTCTGGTCGCAACTTTGCTTGACCTCTGGTCGGTGTCATGGTTCTGTATGTTCTCCTCAATGACTGATTTCTTGGTTGTAGAATTGACAGACTGCGTTGTCAGGCAAGATATTGTGGAGACTGTCGTGCTGCCAGATGGGAGCAGGCGGAACCGCGAGATACTTTCAGTGGTGTACGAATTCGAGCACCTGGCTTCTACGGCCGACAGCCATAACTTGGCGTACGAGCAATCGAGCGCTTACGTCGATGCTTTCACCACTCCAAGTGTTGACTGCCCTGTTGCGTTACCAGCAGGAATGAGCTGGGAAAGACACCACCAATCACCGGGCACTCCTGTTCCCGAATACACGTTTCCTTGGGTGTAAGAGCGCTACTCGAACATTGTCTCTTAAGATTACTTGTTTTTTGTTCTGAGGTTTCTTTTCGCGGGGCATCTTGGTTCGTAGTCTTAATATACATAGTAGGAACTTGGACGTTCTATATAATGATCGCCTAGTAGTAACACAATTGTACCATTCAAGTGAGTCGTCACATTGAGGTATTCATCGAGACCTCAGGTTCAGAAGAAGTGTTCCGTTTATGTAATGCAGATGGTGTTGAATCTGGTCGTCTGGCACATTTTGACGCAGGCTCTGTGAGCCCGATTGACACCAGCAGGAATATTGAATACAATGATTGTAGTCCTTCTTTTAAGATCACAGCCTCTCGTGTCGGGGGAGGAGTCATTCGGATGCTCCATTGTCCTTGAACGAGTTGCTACTTCATCACAATCATTATGCTGGACTTGTCACGTTGTTGTCCTCTGTGTTCAGGAAATTACTGTACTCGATGAGGCAACGGCAGATACCGGTGGACCGTGATCGATCGACGCGCTCGATCACATTTCTCAACAAAGAACACTCATCTTGTCCACATTTGCCACGACTTGCTGCCATTGTTCGCCCAATTGGTGTGGCAATACCACTAATCCGGTAAGTTGTCGAACAATGGGCGTCGCCTATATAATGTGCGCGTCTGTTGACGTCGACGTCTCGTTATTCCCCGACCGCCATTCGGTTCCTAACATCATGTCAGATAACGGTCCCGCTGATTCGAATAATTTGGGATTTGTCCCCCCTCAATCACCGCGCACTCCTCCCTTGAAAACCCACATCCCCATCACCGCACATCAGACTCCGGTCACCAAGAAGACTGCTGGCCACGCGGGATTCTCTGCGTCCATTAAAGCCATGGACGCCCACTACCGCGATATCGCTGAAGAACCCGTGGTCGTCATCTCGTTGGCATTGATCCTCACGTTTTCTTGGACGCGTTTCTCCCTTGGAACGAAACAACAACCGATGAGTATAAGAAAAGGAAGCCCACACCCGAACAGATGAGCGCACTCCAGAGTGTACCAGATAGTTCCCAAACAGAGAACGCGATGTACCCCAAATATGTACGTTATCTTCTCGATTCAACCCAATGCACTGCTCACGGATGAGAATTCCAGATCAACGCTTTCAAAGGATGGTGCACCTCTGGCCCGGCAAGAACTTCCACCGCTACTACCATCGCTACCAAGTTTGCGAGCCACTCTACAAAGGGGGATCCAAATTGTCACGGCATGGCCGTTGATATTGGACGGTATCTCACTGCTGAGTGTCCCACATCAGCCACAGCGTTTGATTGTATGCAGTCGCAGGTCGAGCTGAAGCCGAACCAACAGTATGACCCGTTCAAGGATGACGGGGATGCCACTGAAGTTGAAGAGGAGGAGGTCAGGAACAGAAGGGCGACGTTGACATGGACAAGGATGAGCCTATCCCAGAGAATAACTTTCCGGCAGAAAACCCCACCGACAAGGGCAGGAACACTCGCGGGCAGATTTGTGTCTACGCGGCGACCACCATGACCTTGATGTTCCGTAGTCATCTCTTTACCGTTGTCGTCTTCGGCCCTTACGCTCGCTTGATACGGTGGGATCGCCGCGGGTCCATTGTCACTCGCCGCTTCGATTACACTGGCGGGAAGGAAGAGGCCGCACAGCAGTCGCTGATTCTCTTCAGATTTTATCAGCGCTTTGCCAGCTCACCGACGCACAGCGTGGCCTAGACCCCACTGTCACTCGCCTCGACTCCGACAAAGATCCTCGCGTTGCAAAGGCCAAAGAGAGTTTGCCCGCTACTCCGCCGAAATGTTGTATTGTGATGCCAAAGCAGAGTTCCGTGATCCCGGTCCGGCCCCAAGGCATTTTTCTTGATGAAAGTCAACTTCGATGGGAAGGAACGAGAATTCATTGTTCCTGTTCCTAAATTCCATTGGGGCTGCATCTCTCCCTTCTGTCGATCTACTCGCCGCAGTCTAGCTTATGATCCTGCTGTAGATTTTCCGAGCGAGCAGAGAACGCTGAACAGGAAGTGGACGTATGTGACGAGGCAGGCTCCTCCGAGAATGCCTCACTTGGAGAGTCTTCAGCCAGCGGTGATAATGTCTCGCCAAAAAAGCCATCCGGGGTCTTCTTCATGAAGGATTATTGGCGGGAGGAATCCAAGCGAACCAGACCAGAGGCCGATATTTACCGCCTGTTGGAAGAGAAAAAGGTTGAGCATGTCGCGAAGATGGAGACTGGAGGCGATGTTGTTGGTCTAGTGACCAGGACACAGGAGCCCCGCTTCCTGCAACATTCCCAAGCCCTTCCAGATGGACGTTCTTACCATCACCTCAAAAGCCCCTTCAATGCCACCACATTTCCTTCGCACCGTAGCAAGAGATCTCACCACATTTAAGAGTGTAAAACCTTGGTGCTCTGTATCGCGGACGCCATGAAAGGTATGTATTTTCGATTCGGTGGATCAGGACTTCGTCTGATAGTTTCTTAGCTGCGCAGCAAGCATTCGATCTTGCGCACATCCTTCACCGGGATATCAGCGTCGGAATATCATGATAGCCAAGACGAGGAATCTTAATCGATTGGGATCTCTGCCTGGTCTAGACTCCAACGAAAACCCATCGTCCTGGGAGAACGGTATGTTTTTGTCGTCCTACGATAGTTTCCTCTTACTCATTTTGCAGGGCACCTGGCAATTCGTATCAGTGCATTGCTCATGGGACGTGCATGGGCGAAGATGCAGGAAAACAAACCGTCACTCATAGCGTGATCGACGACAAGGAGTCTGCCTTTTGGGTTCTTCTCTACGTCGCTCTCCGTTATCTGAAGAACAACCTATCGGAGACCCAGCTCTACGACACTCTCAGTGCGTGTTTCGACGCCAGCAGCTTCGACACCCTCATAGAGACGTGGGTGCTTCCCCAGCACCATGACAAAACTGTCGGTTTTGAAGCATGGGCATATGAACCGGGCACGGGCGTCAAATTCATATTCCGGAGTGAACCACTTGTTGCACAAGTTGGCGAGGCGTTAGCTTTCCGATATGTTGCGCCGAGGACACGTCCGCAAGACATCAAAGGGTGTATGATAGTCTGCTGAAGGTGTTTGGTCCCGATTCCGACGAGGTGCAGACCAACACGTACTTCCAGTACTTGACTGCCAAGAGTAACATGGAGGATACTACGACCTGGTTCCATGAGACCCTCCGAGCCATGCGATCTCATCCCTTTGCCTCCTCCCAACACCGACGATGAACACATCAACCAGTTCTATCCCAAGGATATCAGCTATGCAACGAAGCACAAATTAGACAAATGAAATCGAATTTGTCGCAGGGCCGTTTCGATTATATGAGAGGAGACTATTTACGCAGCTCTCAAAAGTACAATTCACATTTGGAGATGGAGAGGAACAGGACGTACCCAACCCAAAGAAAAAGAAGACTAAGAAGTGAAGTTGTCTAGAGCGGCTTGCTAGTCATTTATGTACAGTACATGTCTTTGGTTTACGATCTTGTTTGTACACGTCAATTATGTTCTCTTTGTTTAACTGTCTCTGAATTTCTACCGCTACACTACCTCGGCAACTTCGGGCCGAACTTCGCTCCTTGACAATCAACCATCATTATCAAGCGCTGAAGAACGTGAAATGCTTCTTGATTCGGGTTCTAACTAGTCACCATCTCAGACAATAGTTGTTCAATACCGACTGGCGTAGCAAAGGTTATCTACGGATTACCCTTTGCCAGCGGTTTCCTTCGACTGTCCTTTCGCGCGTGTTTGAGATGTATAAATGCCAACGTTATATCAAGTATCAATCACTGACCCGAAATGAGACGTGCCCCACCTACCAGGATTTCCGTGCGCAATACACTTCATTACCGCAGATCGTGTTCCAGGCTGGCCGCGCTATGTCTGGACTAGCACTATGTATTCCTCTTCGCTTCATCTTTGGAATATTGTCGTATTTGAAGGGAAGGCTAGCAGAGCATAGATTAAGTTAGGACGAGCGTCTACTACTCTCCGGACGCGTGCCTTAAAAGCGCGTATATGATCTCGGAGAACAAGTAAGTCATCTCTTTCCTTTTCCAAGATGACAATCATCGACACGCCTTCAACTACTTACGAGCTTGTCTGAAGTAGCTTTATTGTCTGCTGATACGGGTTTGGTATGTCCCCTCCTCGTTCTTGCGGATTCTCAGAGAATCATTGAGCTCATAACTATTGTTCTTCTGCGAACTTCATATAGAGGAGACATCGCGCTCGCATCTTTGGGCGCTGTATGGGTAGCTGTCTTGGCAGCATTCGTTTTCTCAGGCGTAGGGTTATGGACTTCTCTGGCCAGCGTCACTGCGGCGCTTATCACATACATCACCACAATTATCTGGGTCGCCATTCTCTACCGTCTTTCACCCCTTCACCCCCTCTGGGCATTTCGAAGTCCCGTCATGAACAAGATCACATCATTGAAGCTCCTTCGTTCGGTATGGGCGGGCAAGCACTTCATGGATTTGAAAGAACTGCATGACGAGTATGTCAACTTTGTTCGAACAGGTATTAGTCTGCAGAGTCTTTTGGTTCATCTCAGCTTCCTGAGGTGTCAACTTAGGACCCAACACCTTGTTGATCACGTTGCAGGATGTGTTCCAGCCCATTTACGCGACCCCTCAGAGTATGGACAAGAGTGATGCCTATCGTCAAGGACACGCACCTCATGGTGGATTGTTCTTCTTCCAGTCGAGAGAAAAATACAATATCCAACGTTGAATTTGGGCAGCAGCATTTACAGGAGTCTCGTGAGAGGACCTTCATGATTAGTCGGCTTGTCGCCTCATGCTCTATTTAGACTCGACCATTTGATGAAAGTGGTCGACAAGCGCACGCGCCAGTTGCTGCAGGTTATTGACTAGCGACGGGATGCCAGCGGTCTGTTGGATATGACCGAAATGAATCGCCATTGGAGTTTCAATCTCGTGGTTCGTGCAGCGGTTCTCAAATATTCTATTCTGATATTGGTTGTAGGAAGAGATGACATTTGGGCAGTCAACCCGTATTGTAAATTTCTGGCCAACATTTAACAAGCCTTGCTCTAATGATTGGAACATTAGGAAATGATGGACGAAGGAGATCCAGATAACATAGTGGACAGCGTCCAGAATGGGACTGCAGCATTCGAAATGTATGTCCAATCTACGCTGCTAAACAGATTTTAGACTGTCCATCAACTACAGATTCGGGGAGGTTCTATCCTTGTTTGATCTTTTGTACAACCTGCCCGCCGCGAAGGAACTGAGATAATAGGATATCATCGCATCGAATCTCATGGATGTCCGTAAGAACAAGTTCCAGAGCGATGATCTTGCATCTCATTCGGTGAGCTACCATGATATTCTCGTCAATACTGGCTGTTGAATTAAGGCATAGCTCGGTGAACATGGCGGTCCACGTCTATCAGACACTGAACTAAACCTGGATTCGACTTTGGCCATCGCCGCCGGTGAGTGAAATCATACATGATGCAACTTGCCTTACATTCCATTAGGCTCGGATACGACGGCTGGAACGATTGCGTTGTTTTTCCATATTCTGAATCATTCAGCGGTGTACGACAAGCTCATGCACGAGTTTACAGCGCACTTGTATGGCCCGGGAGACATTAGCGATTTCAAGGGCTTACAGAAATTACCGTACTTGTCTAGCGTCGTGTTCGAAAGTTTACGTCTAGTAACACCTCTCGGTGGCATGCCTCGCGTCGTTCCGAATGGCGGGTGTATCATTGTTGGCAAATTCGTTCCAGAGGATACTATTTCCGTACGTTCCGCCCTCAGATCTTACGTTCTGGTCTTTCTGATGCAATACCATGATAGGGTATCCCGCTTTACGCCATGCAAGTCAGCCCGGAGAATTACTACCCTTCTCCCATGGAGTTCTTGCCTGACAGATGGCAGCCCAATGGGCTGGGTCCTGAAACCAAGACGAAAGCTCCGATGTGCTTCTCCTTCGGCGAGTCTTTCCATTCCCGAGGAGACGGACAGTGGCTGATGACCGCGTAGGCGCCTTCAGCTGTTTGGCGAAGCCGTTTGTGGTTCAAACTGCATCTCGTCGTTGCCAAGTCGTTTTTAGTTCATGACATGCGATTTGCCCCATCGTCCGACCCTCAGAAGTTCAAAGACCAGATATCGAACATGCGTACGACGATCTTTGGGTATCCACTCCTCATCACTGCCAAACCTAGAAAATAATGACGGTATACAAAGTATTCGTATTATCCGACACAGTCGCAGCAATTATACAGATTCTCGTACTCGTCAAGTATCTTAGACAAGCTCAATGCACGACCAATTTTGAACAAGAACCATTTCCAATTGAAGAAGAGCGGTTACCATTTCAGTCGAAAGGCTCATGACATACCGTCGGGAATAGGGACCGGAGTTCGCATCTTTACTTAACTCTCCCATCATGCACTAAGCTCACCGCCTGTCCCCCCCCTCAATACTTATCCTTGCGATACTAACCGACAATTTTATCGACATTACTAGCATGAGGACTGACCGCGGCGGAGAAGATTATTTTCTTCCGTGAGTGGTACTTTTCATCTGTCTTTCTTCTGTAACGCGATCTGGACAGCCAATCACTGTATTGGAAGGTGTTCGAGAGCTATTCGTGCGTGCAGATGACACCGCTGGGATAGGCTGCTGATGCACCTTGCAGCCCGATGGAGGATGCGGCCCCCAAACCGGTCAATATGGCCGTGGAGGCAGAGGACTGGCATCTTCGACACGAACACCGCCGCACCCTCATGCGCTTCGCTCCCTTTCCCCTTCTCGGGACACTTCCCAATGAGCTTCTCCTCCATATATTCAGCTATCTCCTCTCTGCGGACCTGTATCATGTCGCCTGTACTTGCTGGACATTCTACAACCTATCCGTAAAGGAAATACACAAGGATGTAACTTTTAACATGGGCAATGAGCGAGTCTTATACAGCTCTCGTATCTGGCGCTTGCGTACGCCCGAGATGGACAGGGTGCCCATAACCCTCACCTTGTCCTCTACTAAATCGAACACGTTTGGATCCTTGTATAATCGGTTCCAATCGTTTATATCTCTCAAAAGCCTTATGTTTAGTAACATGGACCTGCTGGGATCTACGCGCGTGTATGAGGTGCTGCCTCTGTTCCCCAATCTCCGTCGTCTCTCCTTTGTCAAATGCCTTTTACCCCAATGTCCAGCCGCGACAGCAGCCACTTTTGTGAATCTGCCGATAGAAGAACTCGACATTATTTTCATCACCTGGGAGGCCCCTTCGCCTCCGATGGTGGCGCACTTTGTACAGCACCAGAACCACATGCAGATGTGGGCTGCCAATCTGCACGGCATGCAGCACAACCCCCAGGCCGTGGCGATTCCTGGGGGGCAAGCGCATCATCAACCGCACCATGTCCTCTTGAATCAGCAGGGGGTTCAGCAACCAGCTGTGCCCCATGCCGTGTTACCGGGCCCACCTTTACCGGGGCCGCTTCTACCGACATTCCACTTTGTCCACCAGCCCAATCCCGCCAACCTCTTCCACGCGATGCAGGCGGCCCAGTTCCCGGCGCTTCCGGAGGATGCCCTCGTGCGCTTTGGCGCCCTCAATCTAGCGTCCGCGCCCAACCTTAGAATCCTGCGGTTGGATTGGTCAGACACCATCGCGACGTACGTGTTTAACGAGAACCTGATGCGCCATCCGCCGTGCACGGCGCGCCTCCACACGCTCGAGCTGCGGGGGCTTGACGAGACCAAGGCCATCGGGGGGAATCTTCACGAATATCTCACGTCGACGACGAGGCTCCTCCGCGAGTCGCCGCTCCTCGAACGGCTTGGGTTGATGCCAGATACGCGGCTCAAGCGGTTGCCTTTTGACTTTGAGCTCAAGGCTACGCACACGTACCGTGGGCCGCTAGAGTCGTTTGGGGCGTTTAGGATTGCGGAGACGGTGAGGCATGTGGTGGGGTTGAACGAGATCCACGCGACAAGGTTAGCGGCGTGTTTCCCGATAGGGCTGCCGCGGGTGGAGAGCGTCGAGCTGAGGTTGCAGGCGTGGGATATCGAGGTTTTGCACTGTGCCGTTTACGCCTTTCCGAGTGTGCGGGACCTGAGGATCAAGTACTACGGCGCCGATGAACCTTCGGAGGTTTGTTTATTGACAGCCTTTTTTCGTTAGCCAGCACTGACTTTCATAAAACTCCCAGCACACGTTGGTGTCTTTCCCTTATGAATTCCTGCCTCGGCTGCCGTCGTTAAGTGTCCTGCACATCTACGGGCTTGGATCCGCACGTCCCAAAGGAAAAGTGTTCAGAGATGGGTTTAGATTCATGGGCAAGAAGCTGCGGAATCTTGTGGAAGTGAGACTGCAAGCAGGCGCTGTCTGGAGGCGAGCCAGCGTTCAGGACGACGATTGGTGTATGCGAATTGACGGGCACGACGCAGACGATAAACTGTAATGTATTAAAACGCATTGTGTAGACGACGAGCTGTACTGATGACTTGGAAATCTGTACAACATTACGCTTGTTAATTCTACAGTGGTTATAATGATACAGGATAAATTACAGTTTAGCGTGGCGCACAGGTCTCGTCATCTGATTCCAACGTACAGAATTAGTCGTAGCTCTTTCATACAACCTCCTTCCTCTCTTCTTCGCTTTTCACTTCCATGGAAGGCCCTCGAACCATCTGTCCAACCTCGGCAGCCTGCATGTGATCCTTCATTCTGGCTATCACTTTGGCGTGGGCATTCCACGGCCGCACATCGGACGCGAACAACTCGACCATCATCTCCAGCGGAACCTGTTTTGTTTCCGGTAGCAGGAACTATAGGGCGAAAGCTGTAAGCACACGGTCTACCTCTGTCCACCCAACTTACAAAAATGAAAACCACGGAGCAGACCATGAGACTGGCGAAGAACAGATACACTCCGTAGTCCATGGCCGCGAACATCTGTGGCGTAAAGCGGGCGACGAGGAAGCTGTATGGAAGAACGATCAGAACGCGGACCCCATCCTACTTGAGCTTCTTACGTGAACAGCCAATTCGACGCCGCCATGCAAGCTTGCGTGAACGTGCGGACGTGCTGCGGAAACATTTCAGCGCCGATGACCCACGGCGTGCCGTTCCACGTGGGCGAGTAGAAGAGCGTCCATATGTAAAAGGCGGCCACGGCACTGCGCCCGCCTGCGTCAACACTTCCGCCAGAGGAGCCGGAGGGATTAGCGATGGCGATGTAGGCGGCGATGTAGTACATGCTGACGGCGCCGCCCGAAGCGCCGATCATTAGGAGCGGACGGCGGCCGAGCTGGTCGACGAGGTAGAGGAGCCATGCCATGGCGCAAACGAGCTTGACTAGAATCACAAAATCAACAATATGTCATGGGCGTCCCGATGAAGGACGTACTGATACCGTACACGCCTGTAGTGAGCAACGACGTGTTCGACCCGGATATACCAATGGACTTGAAGATGGTCGGCCTGTGTTTTTCATCAGCAATGACACGCATAGAGGAGAGAGCACATACGAGTAATAGTTGATCGCGTTTATACCGGTGGCGTTTTGCCACATGAACAAACTGACACCGAGCAAAAGGCGCTGGATGAGTTTTCTATCTGCGAATACCGTCCTGATAGGTCCTAAGAATCCAGCCCCAGCAAGACTTCGCTCGTGCGCGACGGCCGCTTCCATCTCGCTAAACTCCTGCACGATAAACGGCGCGTCGGATGGGAGATTGCGGAGGTAGCTGAGGTTTCTCAGCGCGTCGCCGTTGCGGTCACGAGTGATGAGGAAACGAGGGGACTCTACGATCAAGAACGATCCGAGAAAGAGCAGACCACCGGGCTGCACGCCACAGAAATAATGAGGAACCGGAACAGTTACAAGTCGAAAGGGCATACCACAAGCTGAACAGCGAAAGCTATAAGCCACTGTTTATGACTAGTACCTATATGTTCTGTGACACCATAGTTGATCCAGAAGCCTGCCAGACCTTTTTTAGTAATTCTCCTCAGCACAAAATCAGAGGGCAGCATACCAACAACACCTCCAATCTGCCAACAGAGCTCGTACATCCCGATGAGGCGTCCACGAATAGCCGGAGGGGCAATTTCAGCGACGTATATAGGCTGCAGATAATGATCAGGTCAATGCCCCAGTCGAGAAACGCCACACACACAGCCAGATTAGATGCAGCGCCGATGGCTAGTCCTACAATCACACGGCCGCCATAGATGATTCCAAGACCGGTAGAGCTTCTACAAAACAATGTCAATCAACAATCCCCAAGGATACATAGATGAAACGCACGATGCACCCGTCTGCAACGCCGCGCCCAACACAAACACCGCCCCCGCTAGAACCAACCCAAACTTTCTCCCTAAAAAGTACCCAATCGGATACCCGAAAATCGCGCCAAAAAAGCATCTGGTCAAAGATCATTAGCACACTCTCAACCCAATTACTTGAGAGAGTACACACCCAGCCTGATACATGGACACAATATTTGCATTGATCGTGTTCAGCTCCGTCGCGCTCTTCTCATTAAGCCCAAACTCCTCCTTGAACGAGTCCAGCGAAATAGATGTCCCGATGAACGCCGAGTCATATCTACCACCACGATCAACTTGTGCAAGTGGACGCGACCAGGAAACGCACCCAATCATCACAGCCGCAAACGTCGCGACGAACGCGTTAAAGTAGACACGCCATGAGTACACCTCGGGCGGCGTAGGTCGGTCTTCGATGCGCGCGAGCTTGGCCATCGATAGTATAAGTATTAGCAGGACTGGAAAAAAAAAGACGGCAAGTGACAAAGAAGGGTGTGTCATCTTTTTATAGAGAAGGGGGCTCATCTTTGCGGCTGCCCACCCCGCATACCGGTGGTGGGGAGGGATTTTCCGCTCGATTGTACCGGGTCGGACTCTCTTGCACCGACGGGCACAGTGATTATAAGCGCTCTGATTGGTGGAAAGAGGAGGAGAGACGATGTTCCGCGGGTTAATCCCCATATTAACGTGATGCCCGATTGGTGAGTTACCCAGATCTCATTCAAGCGGAAGAAGCCAAAGGCAACGGTCATGCCTACCAAGCTGTAGACAGCAGGAAGAAATCCTCATAGCTCATCTCATGAGCCGCTGCTGCACAAGGTTGTTGTCAACGTCCGTTGAATGCGAGGCTAGTACGTCATCAAACCACTAATTTGGACTGTTCCCCACTTCCACCTCAAACAAATTGAGAATCAAGAATCAAATAACATATCATGGCCCTTTCCGCCATTGTAATCATTGAAATGTCCAGTTACATCTTGCTATACTCCTCTATTGCTCTTGCAATATGGTGAGTCTAATGAATTTGACAGCCAATACAGAATCTTTCATCATCTCTCATCTTTCACTTGTTCTCCTTCCTAAACTTTGGACTCGTCGCCACAAAATTGACCATGTATTCTATCCCAAACATTATATTCCATAACATGTATAGAAGGAAATCAAGACACACTGTATCCCTTCACCGAGCCCAACAATAATGGATGTAGCCTTGTCCGAGAATACAAATGATGCCTAAACTCCTCTTGTGCATATACATTCAACACATGCAGCTCCAAAAATGGTATACCCACCCCACCAGCGCGTCCCTTATAGCCACAGATACGTGTATATGCACCTCCCAATACACAACAATAGTATCCCTCCCAGTTAATTTGATTGAAGAGAGGTAGACAGCTCACCAGGATTAATAACATCCCGTCACCCTGCTCTTGCACTTGCTGAATGCAATCAACAATTGTGCCCTCATAGTTACTCTAAAAGTCAGCAAACTGCGCCCGTGCTTGTCTGCAACGGCTTTGGCGGTGCAGACAACGTCGAGGACGGTGTCGAGCCATAGATGTGCGCTTGCGTGTGCTGAGGAGGTTGAGGTTAGGGTTATTGATGAGGAGGATGTTTGGGGGTGGACATGGCTGTTGATAAAGAAGGGAAATGATTTTTGGACGCTTTCCGGGTCAGGAACGGGCCGGTGTTTTAATAGATAAAGACAAACATATTCATGTATTAGAAATCTACCTGTGTTTGCCGTCCACTAAAATAAACAGAAATGGTGAGCCTTTCATGCCCGGCTTCTAACATGCACAAACACAGGTGTCTCACTAAAACTGATGTTTGTACTGTCTTGCTCTAATCTGGTGAATTCAACCGCTCTGAACCTTCTTTGTGTAACTCGCTGTTCCAGTTTGACACAGCTACATAGGAGTCTTAAATGGACATTATTCAGTAAGCATTCTATTTAGCGACTCAATAAGAGACATTGAAATATAGCTACCTATACCTTGATGCTTACAATTTCTTAATGCGGGAAGTAGTCTGCTCTTGAATCTCTTCAGCGCACTTGATGTCATAACACAACACAATGTGCTGTCCTTCCTAAGTGTCCTTAGTTGGCATAAGTTTGGTAAAACTGAAAGGCCCTCTTTGACTGAACAATATCTGATGTATTAATTTAAAGACTATTGATGCATCAAGCTGCAAGATTGAAACACTTTGTATAGCATATTATGATCTCTGGACTATTGGTTTCTAGACGAGTCAATAAAGTGGCACTTCTACTATAAGAAGGAACAGCTACGACATGACAAAGATAGGCAAGGCATTGTATTAATCAATATCACAATCAACAGCCACACTTATGCAATTGTGCTTGTATTTAAGGCAACCCTATGTGCCTGTTCAATCCATTAAAGAGATATCATCTGCATCCTACTTGACTTCATCAACAATTTACCATGTTCTTTCTCACTGACCAGCTTGGGCTAAACAATGAGCTTCAATCTTGCTACGGCAGATAGGTATGTTATAGTGGTTATTACTATCACTGTGAACATTAAAAAGGATATTGATCATTTATTTGTCATTGTGGTCTGGATAAATATGTGACATCATCCAATCTTTGAATCATTAGCTGAATGATCCATTTCATCTAATACCTGCTGAATGATGTTGATTAGATGATAATTAGCCTGTCTGTAAATACTTTTCAGCCAAACTTTACTCAGATATTGTAGTGTATATAAGCAGTACTTTCTTCAGCCCAGGTAACAGTATAAACCTGGCATTGAATGACAACAGGTATTATAACTAGCACTAACAACCAACTGTAAGAAAATGAAAGCAACACATCAATGAATAGGTGAGTTATAAAGTTGGCGGGACTGGACAGGTGCAGAATACCTGCAAATTCAAAACTAAATTATACTAACTACTGAACAGGCTTATATACTCTACATGTATATGCCATAAATAATAATTGGAGGATTACATAAGTCAGCGGAAATGGATGCAAGTCGGTGGGTATGACACCAGTGGAGTGCACCGGGATTGGGATGACTGGGAGTCAAGTGCAGCAATGCACTTGATATTCCAACACCAACCAAACTTCATAAGGCCTAGGCAACCACTTGTGCTGTTAATGCATCATGCACGCACGCTCAAGCGCGAGTATGTGTACAAGGCCAATTTAAATGGTCTGGGTCTGTGATGTTATCCAGAAATTTTCTAAACTCTGACCACTTTCTCCTTGCTCCTTCTCACATGGAATTCACCAATACTTAAGAACGGAAGTGCATTCAGCAGCAAGGACGTGCTACCAGACAAAGACACAAGACCAGACAGAGACACACTACCAGATGAGACGAGAATGCAAGGTTGGATGAGGACATGCCACTGGTCGAGGACACAACATCAAACAAGGATGCAACACCAAATGAGGACACAATACCGGACGAGGACACAATACTGGATGAGGACACAATACACAACACTAGATAAGGACACAAAACCAGGCGGGGACACAATACACAATACTAGATGAGGATGCAAAACCAGGTGAGGCCCCAACACCGAATGAAGAACAACAATGACAGCAGCCAGGATACGGTGCCAACAAGGATACAGCAGGTGCAACCCGGACAATAACAATGGCTACAATGCGCGCATTAACAATAGCAAAGAGGATTTAACAGCAGGCACAACTATAACAAGGCACGGCCGCAACCACAAGGAGAGATAACAACAGTGGCAAAGCACAACCTCAAAACCCCGACAAAAGCAGCCACTTCTTCCGGCAATAAGTATTCTGAAGCAGGCAAGCATGCAACAACCGGTGCTAAGGACACATCAGCCACAATGCTTGCAAGGAGAGAAGGGAAGTCTGGTGGAGACGTTGAGAAGGGAACGATGGCGGCGGTGGCTCTTACAATACCTATGTTCAACTTAATGCAATATGCTTTTGCTTATCTTTCTTGTCTTGTAATTGTGATGTGAATGTGGTGATATTTGAGCTACTAGAGAATATCAGAATAAGTAAATCATTTAGTCATAAAATGGATAGGAAATAGCTGTTCTATGAATGTAAGCTATGCAGATGCTGGATAGAAAATCATCCAGATATGAGCTAACAATTATCCATAAAGCAGGTAGAATCGGCCAGTAGTTGTGCTGGTTGAAAACAGCTCATTTAGGGTGCTTTCCATCCTCTTCACAGAGGATGATTAGCAACCTAAAATCAACCATCACATAGTTAACTTCAATCATTAATCATTGCTGGTTGGTTTTCATCAGTTTCGGCGCTCACAGTGTATGATGGCAGCAGCGCTGACTCCCTTTAAAGCATCATTTTAACAGTGGTCGTCTGTCTCCAATGACTATCTACTAAGACTATGTTTAAAGATCCTTGGCATTGGTATTAATGGCAGGCAGGTAAGCAAAGCCCCACTTGTAACAAAACAAGAATTAAAATCAACAAATAGTAATACAAATCCAAGAAGAGCTCATTATATACTTCGTACATGTGTCGCAGTCCGAAACGTCTACGTCAACGCATCCTTCAATGTCACAACAGAGCTAGACAAGCAGTGAACCCTACGGCAGCCAAAGTCATGCCCACGCTCGCCTTGACACCAATAGCCCCACTCTGGCTTCCCTTGCTCGTACTACTGAAGTCCCTCCCGTCGCCCCCACTGTGACCATTACTCGTCTCCAACACCGACTGGTCTACCGTGGCCGTGTTCACCAGCTTCGTATGCGCAGTAGTCGCAAACGTCGTTGATGGCACAGCATCCGACTCGGTCTGCGCCTCATCGCTCAAGAAAACTAATGCAAACCCAGGCGCAGGAACGGTAATGGGGCAAACATTATTCGCCTGGTCGCATGTCACAGTTTGAACATCCTCATCGCCCATTAGACGCCCGTCGCTCGCAAAGTGATCGCCAAATGTCTGCCCAGCCCACATAAAGTTACCCTTCTGGGATACGGAGTCAGCAGCGAGGTATCTTGAAGTAGACGTTAGTAGATTGAAGTACAAAAACAAAAGAAACACTCACTTGACTTTGACCGTGGCGGGTGTCATGATGCTTTGACCAGTTTCTCCCCCGCCAATCGCTATCGAGGCCGTATACGTGCTGCCGCCAGTAGGATCCGTGATATAGTTGAACAACGCCACGCGTACAGGATTGCCATTCTCGTATATTGCGTACGCAGGCGTGAATTCGTTGCCAGTGTTCGCATTGAGATCTAGGATCTGCGAGGTGTTGGACGCGCCAAGGGCTTCAGCCATAATTAATGCGGCATAATACACAGGTCCAATGGTCCACTGATGGTAGGTGGACTGATTCGTCGGAGGGGCTAGAAACGATGTGATAAGTTGCAGCCCCGGACGTGTGAGCATCACATACGAGTGAAAGGCTATGGGCGATGATAAGCTTCGTGATAGATTCGAATGTGTAAGACTTACATTGTAAAACACATTCTGACCACCAACGTGAAACAACGCTCCCGAAAAATTGGAATAGGCCAGCTGCATAGAGTAATCCAAGGCCCACAAAGCAGCGCCAAAAGAATCACTGATACCGGCAAACCCACCACACGACGCTGAGTTGGTTTCGAACATGATTAAACCCTTGCCTTTCTCTTGAGCATAAGCCGTCGAGTCTATATATTGACCCGCCAAATTCTGTCCGGCGGTGTGGGTGAGATAGTTTGGGAAAAGCTCTTGTGGGTCGCGAGGTGTGCCGACGCCGAATTGCGCGAAACAATTGTCCGTCGGGTAACGCTCGACAGACAGGAATGCAAGGTTCTCTGAATAGGTGTCGACAAAGCCAGTGTCCCAAACCTCGTTCGGCTGCCAATCTGCGTTCGCGAGACTGGGCCCAATGAGAATATTGCGGTTAGTGTCGTGAGTGTCGCTCGTCATTGCGGCTACCAAGGCGCCGAACTCATCTACGTAACTCTGTGGCGTGTAGTCGGCGCCTCTGTGCCCGTGGCGCGCATAAAGATCGGGTTCATTTCCTGCTTGGAGCCCGATCAGAAGGTCACCGAGGATACTTTGACCTTGCTCGGCAATGGAAAGGTCGAATGGATCGGTTTCAAAGAAAGGTATGCCTAAGAAGAGTGCGAGTTAAAAAAGAGGGTGACAATATGATAAAGATTTACCGAGGAACCAGCGGACATTAACGAAACTGGATATACTTTTCATTAGAATGAAGAGATCGGTCGTGTAGTCCAATGGCGGCGTTTGAGTCTGCGGGCAATTAATATAAACAAGCAGCAGTGAAAGACGCCTACAGGATTAGACGAACTGCTAATATCTTTGCTGATCATTTTGCCGTCTGGAAGCGTGTCGACAAATTTTGCGGTCTCCTGAGTGTTTCCCCCTACGCGTATCCTGACGCTGCCAGCACGCTGTTGTATATTCGCCATAAGGTTGAGGAAGGGTACGGCGATGTACGTCGAATTTTTGCCGACTGGACGTCCGCTCAGCGAGGAAAAAAGAGCAAAAAGAAAAGGCGACTTACAAGCCTGATTAACCACGGACATTTCTACCGAGAAACCAAAGAATGCGCCAGTCAGGGCTATCGAGATACCTGGCGTGCCGCCTTGTTGTAGCTGTATTCCAAAGGTCATAGGCGGTAATGGGTCGGGAATAGGCGGTGGATTGAGAATTGTAGGGTTATACGCTGCGGCGCCTGTGTAGTCCGCTGCAGGCGCGCTCGAGGCGGCCGTCGTCGCTGGGCCAAGCGGCTGCTGTTTATACACAGTGACCTGACCATGGACGTTGAGGAAGAGAACGGAGATTACGGCAATGGCGCATTTCATGATTGATTGCGTGCCTGGACAGGGTCGTCCTTGAGGATGGGGAGAGATGGGGATGGGGGTGGCAGCGACGGTATATATGGGCGGGTATGACGAAGGTAAGAGACAAAGAGGGGTACTGCAGCCCGCCAGCCGCCAATCGTCCATTATGTAATTAATCCCTAAGTGTGGCGGAATTCTCGTACGTCACGCGTCAATGTCTGAGAACCTCGCGGCGTCGTAGGTTATTTTTCGCGTCAAAATGTGGGGGTACTATCTCCTTCATTTTACTTACGCACAAGCCTTTCCATATATCCCTATTTCTAGATACTTCAAAGTCTGGTACTAGACGGACGTGAAGATACTGTATCAAAGGCGGGTCGAAGAAATAACTGTTGTCAATACACTCATGACAGTTTGGCAAAAACAGTATGAATGAGGTTGACCAGGGCTTCAAAACGTAGCCTCCAGTTTCAGTCAACACCTTTCTCCACATCGACCTGCTTCCTCATTACATGTTTCTCTACCTGCGAAGCGCCGGAACATCTCTCGTCACTCCAAATTGGACTTCCACTTTCGGAGTCGATATCAACGGTGCCAATCGTCTGGCTTGAGCGCAAGCTGGTGAACCGAAGCGCGCCAGAAATGGTGGCTCGCCTGTGCGGGAGAGAGCTCCTCGTCCACGAGTCGTTAGGACGCGAATCTCCTGCCATGATGCGCCCGATAATCATCGTCGGTGCAGCTGCATATAACATCATTGAGTCACTTCTTGTCTCCACGGAAAACACATACTGTCAATGCATTCAGGAGTCTGTCCACATAACTATAGTTGTACGACCAACTAGCGATACACACGTATAAAGTAAAATAGACGATATAGGTGGCCGAGTACATAAAGGTGCCGGACTGAATGAGGATCTCTATCAGTCCCCGGTACGTACGGGCGTGCTTGACGCCGGTGACAAGGAGGATTCGAAGGATGATGAACGATGTGGTGAGGGTGCTGTAACAGAATAATAGACGACGGTCCAGTTGATCTGTTGCAGGACTCAAGCTGAAAGGCTCGGTTGGTCTGGGTGGGTACCGAGCAACTAACGCAAAGGCCTGGCTTGCTATAAGTCTTATGTTAATACACCGACTCTAGACCATCATGAGAACATACACAATCCCATGATGACACCAAGGAATGGAGGAGCGACGACAAACCAACTGTAGTGATACAGCTCCCAGTATCTTCAGGTCTGCAATGAAATTGAACCTCAGCGTTTTTGAGTGTCATTGAAGACACAAACATTCGTCGGTTCCGCAAGCATAGCATTGAACTCAACCGTTATCGTCAGAACAACTTTCAGAGTAAATCTCTTTGACAACCGAGTTCCGTTGCCTATCGCGAATATATATTGCAAGATAGAGTCCTGGGATTGGCCATGGGTGACATAGGTCGCATAGAGCCCGTTCCAAGACAGCCAATATATACCGTCGCCAAAGCCCAAATGAGACAGACAACCGCTGTCAGAATGATGAGCTGGGGCGGCCATTGGCCGCGTGCCACTAAAAGCAAGTCAGCGCTGCGGGCATCATAGTAACGACCACTGGATAGCATACCTGTCTGTGATACTACTGTCCAGAAGGTAACACAATGCCGTGCCTATCATCATGCCGAAGCTGTTTCTTCTCGTAGTAGGAGTGCCACTCTATTGACTCGTCTGGTAACCGGTGGTCCAGAGATCATCAATCATGCCACACAAAGTGTCTCAATCCTGCCTTGATGCAGCGATAGTCTTATTGATCTTTGAATTGTGATACATCAGATACCGTTCAGTCGAAGAGGCGCCTTGGAGTCTTACCAAAGCCTATGCCGGCTCAGTTGGACACCCAAGTAAGTTAAGGAAATTGTGTCACTTTTTGGACGTCAAGTGCGCTGAAGAGATTCAAGAGGAGACTACTTCCCACATTAAGGATGTCGGTAAGCGTCAAAATATAAGTAGCTGTAGTTTCAATATCTCTGGTCGAGTCGCTAAATAGAATGCTTACCCAGCTGCGTCAAATTGGAATGACAGAGAAGGCTCAAAGTCGGTTGAATTCGCCAGCTTAGAGCAAGACAGCAGGAACAGTCAGTTTTTAATGATAGTGGTGAAGAAAGACTGTGCCTGTCGCTTGAGGTTCATTAAAACGCACCGGCCCGTCTCCCAACCCGGAAAACCCGTCCGGAAAATCAACCCGCCTTCCCCAAATCTCTTCATCAACAGCCATGTCCACCCCTGCGAACATCCTCCTCATCAACGGCCCC
This sequence comes from Mucidula mucida, assembly GCA_015501055.1. NCBI lineage: Eukaryota > Fungi > Basidiomycota > Agaricomycetes > Agaricales > Physalacriaceae > Mucidula > Mucidula mucida. The sequence goes on from JADNYV010000186.1 coordinate 69,299, forward strand.
AACCTCAACCTCCTCGGCACACGCGAGCCACACATCTACGGCTCCGACACCCTCCTCGACGTCGTGTCTACCGCCAAAGCCGTCGCAGACAAGCACGGGGCGCAGTTTGCTGACTTTCAGAGTAACCACAAGGGTGCGATTGTCGATCGCATTCAGCAAGCGCGGGAGCAGGGCGTGACGGGGATTGTTATTAATCCTGGTGAGCTGTCTGTTAGCGACTGACTAAGCCACGAGACTCAACCAGGTACCACAGCAAGAACTAAGGAAGAAAGCGTTCGCGTTCGTAAGACTAGGCTAGGCCAGGTGTATAAACGAGATCGGAACTAAAGTACAATGATACTACACTACTGCTTATATACTAGTAAGTCTGTGTTTGAGACTCCTTGTCCATACGCGTTTCCACTAGGGATGCTCCACGCCCTTGACCCAGTGTTGTATGCTACTAGTCCGTGAAACCATTAAATACGAGTGGTGACTGCATGTAAGTAATAATACTGAAACAACCATGTGTGCTACGAGTGTCGGCGGTGTGTATACAATAGGGAGTCCATGAGGTATCGGCATGTATGATGTCATCCATGTGTTGGGCGTGTGTTCGACATGATTACGGCTTCGGTAATGAAAAGGGATATGATCGGTGACGAAACAGATGATGAAACGGTCCGTTGGTTAATAAGACAAGCCCCCCGATAAGATATGATAAGATTGAAAATGTGAAAATATGGCGATTCATAACATCACCCCCTCCTTAAGGCGCAAGTTCCATTCTGCGCCAGAGTCGCTCCATAAGGGCTGCAGAGGGTAGCGTGACGTCGAGGGGTTCGGTATCGGGCGGTGGCATGGGTCGGAATAGATGTGATGGAAATTGCGACATGGGGACTTCAATGCGAGCAAGCGCGGGTGGCTTTGGCTTGTTCGGATATTGTTGGTGGAAATCGCTGATGGCTTCGTCGGCATTTTTGAGATTGCATGCCGGTTCCCATGTCTGCTCGTGTGTGCCATAACCCTTCCAGTGAACCTTGTATTGAAAACCCCCGCGGTACTTCCGGGAATTCACCACTTTCTCAACCTCCCATTCCGGTTCGGCTCCTTCCAGCACAGGTGGTGGACGCGTGTCTCGGGGTTGCGTCGGAAATTGCGGCTCGTGGTAAGGCGTCAGCAGGGCCTCATTGAACACGGGATGAATGCTTTTCCACGTGTGAGGAATCTGGAGCTTGTAAGAGCTCTTCCCGACTTTCTTGATCACTTTGAACGGCCCGAATCGTTTGTCATCGAGCTTCTTCATTGGTCGATCCGTGCTGAGATTCGTCCCTTCCAGCCATACTTTGTCGCCTTCCTTGTACTCTACTGCCTCTGTTCGATTCCTGTCATAAAACCGTTTCATGTCCTCTTTTGCCATCTTCAATGCTGACCCCACTTCATCCCATGTCTTCCTCATGCCGTCGGCAAACTCCTGCGCAGTCTCATTTCTCGATGCCGTTTTCGGAGCGGTGCCTTTGTAGGGATGTCTGCCCATGTCTGCGAAGAACGGAGTGACTTTGGTCGCCGAGTGAACTCGATCGTTGTAAACGAATTCAGCAGAGGGTAGCCATTCATGCCAGTCGTTCTGATGATAGTTGACAAATAACCGTAAGAAATGTTCTATCTCTTGGTTCAACCGTTCCGTCTGCCCATTTGCCTGTGGATGATACGCCGTTGTAAAGTTTCCCTGTATGCCCAACAACCGGTACAATTCCTTCATGAAACGCGAGTGGTATTGTGGACCGCGATCATGTATCATCTGTTGTGGCATCCCATGTATGGGGAAAATGCGATCACGGTAAATGCGGGCCATGCCTTCTGACGTCAGAGTGGTGTGTGTTGGTATGATACGTAATCGCTTGGTGAAATGGTCCACAAATGTGCTGATCGCGTTGTATCCTCCTGATTCCGGCAGCTCTCCAATCATGTCCGCCTA